>CM052319.1:14449679-14472101 GCA_028455605.1 Lasioglossum malachurum
TAATCAATACTATGTAGAAATCTACATTATCTAGCACGCAAGTAGGGAAATCTTTGGAGTTTAAAAAAAAAGACATATTTTTCAACTTTGAACAAAAATATTGTGACGTTATTATAAAAGATATTTAATTGTTCTTTACAGCAAAAGATTCCTTAGACTTTCCCGAATACAGTGATATATAATATTAATACATTATGGTTGTTTAAACATGTTTAAACGATTATTAAAGGCGGAAAGACACCATTTTCGCACCAATTTTTGACGATATTTTTGAATTAATCTAAAAAAATAAGGCTCCAGCGGAAAATCGAACTATACCACGCGATAGAGCAGACATTTATCTTGAAAAACCCCCCTTGGAAG
This sequence comes from Lasioglossum malachurum, assembly GCA_028455605.1. Classification (NCBI taxonomy): domain Eukaryota; kingdom Metazoa; phylum Arthropoda; class Insecta; order Hymenoptera; family Halictidae; genus Lasioglossum; species Lasioglossum malachurum. Next base: position 14,450,043 of record CM052319.1, read on the forward strand.
TTTTTGCAGCATCGACGTTTTTGCCGAACTAGAAAGCAAAATATCTTCGCCCGACACGCGTTGATGCCAGTGACGCTCGGGACGGGATACGGCGCAGCGACGGGATACAGAGCGGCGAACAACCGTTCTAGTGGTGAGCGCCACTGGCGAGAACTCATGTCGGGCGAAGATATTTTGCTTTCTGGTTCGAAAAAAACGTCCACATTTCAAACCTTAAATGGGGGTTTCTCAAGATAAAAGTCTGCTCTATCGCGTGGTATAGTTTGATTTTCCGCTGGACCCTTATATTTTGAGATAAATTCAAAAATATCGTCAAAAATTGGTGCGAAAATGGTGTCTTTCCGCCTTTAATAATCGTTTAAACATGTTTAAACAATCATAATGTATTAATATTATATATCACTGTATTCGGGAAAGTCTAAGGAATCTTTTGCTGTAAAGAACAATTAAATATCTTTTATAATAACGTCACAATATTTTTGTTCAAAGTTGAAAAATATGTCTTTTTTTTAAACTCCATTTTCTCAAAAACTGTACGTATACGAGAAAAATTAAAGACAGATTCGGAATCAGCGTGAAAAACTCTATAAGAATCGCATAGTGGAAATCAAAATACAGAAAAAAAGTTGAAATTTGTTGGACAGTGTAATCACTTATATTACATATTTGAACTATAATGATCTAATATTCAATGTATACATTACCTGCTTTCTCAATACTTTTAAAAAATGTGTAGTATAAAATACTGGAAACGGTACTGTAACACTTTTATCCTTGCTACACTGCACAGTTAACACTAAACGTCTGTAAATGCTGTGAACAGAATTCACAAGCTAACTTCACCCGAGCCAAGCCGTTCATGGCCAGTGTCGCCAGATTGAGGTTGAATCCAACCTCCCGTACTCCCCTATATTCCCCTTCCACTATTCCATTCCAGCACCGTGCGCGCGCGCACACTCCATGGTGTCTTCCCCTGAAACGCCTCAAAGCCGTAGTAAACTGGTCGCGCGCGAAGCGCACGTGTCTCCCATTCGCCCCACTCAATCCCCGTCGCGCACGCGCAACGTGTTTCCCATTCGCCCCACTCATTCCCCGTCATCAGAGAGAGGGTACATCATTTCTTTACCCCCACTCCAATCTGGCTTCACTGTCCGTGGCCCGTGGCGTCGCGTGTCGCGTGGAACAAACGAAAACGAACGCCCGTTAGTTTCCCAACGGCTCCCACAGGCGGAGAGTGGGAGAAGCAAAGGCAGGCTTTACGGAGCATCTAGGCGAGGGACGGAAACGTAAGGGGCCTCGCGGCCGCTGAATATGGCAGCCCTGCTTTACTCTTGTCCGCGGCCCTTCGCGCATCGGTAATATATCATTAATTAGGCTCATTTAACAATTAAGCTAGGCTAGCACAACTCGGATATGCAATATCATGTCTCTGGGATGACCGGAAACCCCAATTAAGATATATTATCGATGCGCGAAGGGCCGGGGCAAGACGTCCTTTAAATCGTTGTGCTGGTGAAATCGGAAGTTGTGCTGACTTGTGTTAGGCTAGCATAACTCAGATATACTATTATATGCCGTTTGGATGATTGTTACTAACTTAAACGTTATCTTAGCACAACCTAGCACATCTTAGCACAATTTGAGAAAATTGGAAAAAATGAAAAGTGGGGTGCTACTCAAATAATAGTTTTTCTTAATTTTTAGTCTTATTTTTTATATTACAGCTGTAATATTCGAGCACATTGTAGCACAAACTTAACACAACTCAGCACAAGTGTTGAAACTATTTAATTCGACAAGTGGGGGGCTAACTTCTAGGAGGCGCTTCATGGTGGTATCCATCATAGAATGCAAAATTTCACAAATATTTCCACTACTAGATGTTCACAACGAGATATACTAACGAATAGTGAGGTGTCGAACGACGATGAAGAAATACGATGTCGAAAAATGAGTTGTTCGTGGGGGTATATTGTATTATGGGGTGATAAAAAGGGAAAAACCAGCAGTGATTCTTCTTACCTGGTACCTTACCTTTCATTTACGGAAGCGGGAAATTTTCTGCGGGATTTCCATTTTTTGGGTTTTGTCCAGCTAAATGGCCCGTTTATCTGCCTATCTGCCTATCTGCCAACTGTCTATCGGCCGACTGTGCCAACTCGCGTCTAGGTCGCGCTCTGATTGGTCTGTGTTTTTCGTTAATAACTCCCAAACAAAGCTTCGGATAACATTTTTGCAAAGGAAAATATCGCTTCAAATTGTCTCAGGAACCTCCCATTTCCGGGATGTGCAGGAATTTTGGGACACCCTGTATATAAGAAACGGTTGACGAGCGGTTGCACCCATAGACATATAGAGATAGACTGCGCGGCCTGTACGAAGCGCTGAAGCCCACAATGGCGGCGCAAAAAAATAAAAACAAAAAAAAACACGTAAATTAGAACGAGAGCGCAATGGATTCCGGCTAATGCTCTCTCTCACTCTCTGTACCGCGCGCCGCCATTGTGGGCTTCAACTCGCCCATAAGACGGCGCAGTCTATCACTATGTGTCTATGGTTGCACCATACTGACACATTCGCACAGCACGGACGAGCACGTTTACACAAAATTCAATGTACTTAGTAACAGCTGTAGTTTTTCAGGAATATCTCGAAAAAACTATTCACTTCCGCCTAAAACGAACAGATTTACGCATGTCCTGTTTCGAAAAAAGGTTAGCTGCATAACCTCCAGATTTTCGCGAACAAATAAATCATTTATATATATTCTTTACGCACGAGTATTTAATATCAATGATTTAAAAATTCAGAACTTTCTAATAATCCGCAGTTCAGAAAGGAATGGTCACCGAATGAGGTAAATGGAAAAGTAAAAGTATTTCGTGAAACTCACCGAACGTGTGGCCACCTTCGCGTGCTGGACAAGAAGACCGGATAGACCAAAGACACGCAGTTACGTAGCATGGGTTGCGGCGGGGCGTTCTAGTGTGCGACGACCTTTATAGTTTTCGGCTCGAGCGTTTCGGGCTACCCGATTGCTTCGGGCTGGCCAGGGGTTTCGGGCTGCCCGGTACTCCCGGGCCGGGAGTGACTCGATCTCGTCGAGCGGGTACGGAATTCTGCGTTCGCACAAACTTGTCCACTTTTGTCCGAACGCGCCCGACGAAGTCGAGTCACGCTCGGGCCACCCGCCCAATGTGTCACGGATAGACTGCGGATCTTTATCCAAAATAAAAAATGTCAGAGTCGATTACAAGAAATAGAAACTGAATTGAATGTCATCTCTTCCCTTAATGATTTTAATAGAGGAGAAATCATTTATTGACATCTTCAATTTCAAACATTTTCCAAGAGCTATCAATTTCATCTACTCAATTTTGCTATAAATGCATGAAGATCCGCAGTGTAGTCATGAAAGATCGCGCAGACGATTCGGGCGGCCTGCACATCCCTAATGGCTACATTTATTTTAAAACTTAAATATTGATGACAGACGAATACAATTTTATTTCATCTATAAGAAGGAACGTGTAACGTTCATATTTTTTAGACTATGGTTAAAAGCAACATCATGCGCGTGTCGGGCTCGTCAGAAAACAACGATTCTGAATTAATTAAATTTATTTTGCTACGCAGCGCGTCGCATACATACCGACAGATGCATGCATACCTTGGTTCTCACTTGGGGTCTCAGCAAAGTGTAAATGTTTAACAAATCGTTGGACAACATTGAACCAACCGACTCGTTAAAATCCACAAGGGCATTTCTAATATCCGCCCTATGGAATTATCGAGTAGAAGGGGCCAATGACCTTTCACTTTCAAATTGTTCTCACACATATCCACAAATTCTTATCCTCCACTATAATTGTGTGTTCATAACTTCTTTATTATGAGTCTTCCTCTTCCTCGGTTGCCTCGGTAGCTTCCTTCTCCTCCTTCCCCGGATAGCGTTGCATTTTTCCTTAGATTTCAATAGATTTCCACATTACTACGGAAGTACTATTGTTACTGCGCTTTTTTTAGTGGTATCCCCAGTAAGCCTGTTCCACTTTGAAAAGAAATCACGCTTTTTCAGCGTGTGCAAGAAATGCGACAGCCCATTGGGAGATTTCCAATGAGCTATCGCAGTTTTCACTCACACTGAACAGCGGCATCCGATAGCATTTTGCCCTAACACTCCCCAGACTAACGACGACTACTTCATTGCTCAAATTGGAACATTAAAAAAATTTAAATGCAGAAGACTCTATTGCAATATTATAAAAGTTGTCTACGCTAAGAAACCGTTTTACGCCTAATTGATAACTATTTTCCGACGGATGAATAAACGAAATAATACAGACTGTGCCGTTGCGCAAAAATTGTCGCGATCGTCTGCCGAAAGCAATAAATTTCCAAGTCGAATTTTGGGAAGGGAGGCCTCGCCACCAGCGTTACCATATTTTTATCCCTCTATCCCTTCTGGCCCCTTACCCTTCTGCCTCCTCGCCCAGTTTTGCAGCGTACCTCTTCCCACTAGTCGCTGACGCGTACCGTACGCCAGCGTGTCGCCACTGTCGCCAGCGTTAGTGGGAAGAGGTACGCTGCGAAACTGGGCAAGGAGGCGGAAGGGTAAGGGGCCGGAAGGGGTAGAGGGATAAAAATATGGTAACGCTGCTCGCCACTACTGTTACTACATATCGTACGAGTACGGATATCGGTTGGAGGATCACCACCTCCCCCATTGCGTCGAGCATCAAGCTCGATTTCTTCCACTCTATTCGCGAACTGCTGTAAAGGTAATCCGGGATTTCTTATATTTCTTTTAAAAAACATCATGTTGCTTTCGTACGGGAAAGCCGAAAATGCATCTAGAGCAGGTTTGCCATATTCGCCGGCCGCCAGGCCCCTTACGTTTCCGTCCCTCGCCTAGATGATCCGTAAAGCCTGCCTTCGCTTCCCCCACTCTTACTACTACCGCTGCCGCGTACCGCGTGGAGCATGCTACCGACTCGGTACGCGGCAGTGGTAGTGGTAAGAGTGGGGGAAGCGAAGGCAGGCTTTACGGATCATCGTGGCGAGGGACGGAAACGTAAGGGGCCTGGCGGCCGGCGAATATGGCAAACCCTGATCTAGAGCCCCGAAACGAATCGCGTCATTTAGTAAATGGAGAAGTCCGTGGACATTGTAAGAGCAGAAGGTTTTGCCGTAGTGACGTTCGCAGGAGGAAACAAATTGTTTCAACGCTAGTTCTGCGAACGTTATATGTTTTTTAACAAGGGCGGGCGAAACGAGTATTCTAATGGCCACGTGCGGAAATAAGAAATGGAAACGGATGGTTTCATTCAGAACTCCGCACGTGACAACTGGACCGGTGCATAAAAGAATCTGTCGAAGTTCTGTTGCTTTGTACTTGGGAAAAAAATGAATTTATCTGGGACGTCTAGCGAAATCGAAAGAGCAGTAGCTATTTATTAAGTTTAATCTCGCAGAGATTGTATTGATTTGGAATGCAGATAATTTAGCTTGTTTTGAATAATTTCCGCTCACCCAGGCAGTTAATGCGCTTTTACCGTCTTTGTGGTGAGTATCAATAGACGTTGTGCATGTTGCATATTTGTCGTCGGTTCGAAGAGGGTGGTCTATATCGAGGAAAATCTGACGAGCTTGTTCCTGTGTGCCAAACATCTCGCACTTGGAACAAGGTCGGTGAGATGTGTGCCCTGAGTGATTAACGATGAACGCTCGGGCTGGCGCATCGGCGATGAAGCATCTCAAATCTACACCGATTTGTCTACCCTTGAAAATAATGCTTCCGACATTATCGAGTTAATGTCGCAAACAAATTTTTCAAGGTACTGTACGTTATCTATAGGCTTGTGTGGACCTCTGTAGAGGCCAACTATTGTGGGTATGCTATTTGGAATATTTGCGATTCGGATTTGAATGGGCCTAAAATGTACCGTTTTCTGTTTGTCTAGAGTGCAACCATCTACGTGGAAATCTATTTGCAAATGGGTGGGAATGGTTTCCTGCGAATTACGTAAATAATTTACGATTTTAGACTTTACATCGAAATGAATGTACTCGCCCGGTAGTGCCTCATACGTGATGATGCTTTTGCGCGGAGTGCCGAGAAGCGTCCTCGTATGTTTCGGTAAATTATGAAAACAAGATTGCATACGCAGAAGGCGTAGTAAGCTATTTCCTTGAGCGTGTGATATATTATACTTTAGAAAGCTATACACCAAACGATAGCGAAACGATGGACCGGACACAGCGCCAGCAGATCACCGGTCTGTGTCATCGCACGACGGAATGGAAGGAAAAGACGTGCTGCTGGACGTGTATTGAGAATTCTGAATGCTAAGAGATGATTCTGAGTCTTCACGTGGGGCTTCAACAATGCAATTATGTACGAATGAAGAGGAGGTGGTGGAGTCCTGCACAGTGCCAACATTCGCGGGGGCTGTTACTTTCAAAATGCGCTGTTTTGTCCTAATGCCTAATTCGTACCATGGCTTTCGCGAAGTTCGCAACGTGTTCAATCTTTTTGGAGACATTGCAGCAAAATGAAACTGACGATCTGATATAAATATACCTTCCTTTCCTCCTTTCTTCCTTCCTTCCTCTCGCGTAGTGTTGGATGGTCACGTAACTTGCTTCTACATGGCACGAGCTGATATTTCGCGGCGAAATTCAAACGCCTTAAAATACTCAAGTATTAAAACTTTCGAATGCGGCTTTACTAGCGATCACGGACGATCGAATTTCTAATTAAAAAATATTTCATAAATGAACATTACTTCCTTATACTGTTTTTATTCATAATTGTTCCAAGAATCAATCTGTGGGAAACAGAAATATCCAGAAAAATGGAATAACTTTTATTTGACATGCCTTACTTATTGACATTCCGAATAATAAAGAGTTCGATAAAGAATTACGTGGATGAATGTAGGATTTATGTAGGATGCGTAACGAGTGGATCGGTGATCAAACCGGAAAAAAAGTAGTAACTCTTAAATTATGTAATTTTCGAGTGAAGTACCTTAATACTTTTTGAAATAAAATGCAAAGACGAATCGATTGGTAAATAAAAAAAGTCTTTTTAATTACTTGAAGAAATTTTTTTTAATTGCAATGACCTTTTATGTTTTTTTTTATTGAATAAAAAGTGGTTTACAATTTTAACGAACAATAAAAAGAAGTACTATATTACATACATTTTTTATATAAATCTTCACAAGGAGGAATTAAAACTTAGGAGTCCTTAAGAATTCCCAATAACAAGAATACTATTACAGAATATTATAATTGTAATCTGTAGAATAAATGTAAATACTGTAGTAAATGAATTTACAGATTATTAATATCTTGTACGCGTGTGCAATTGATTATGTTCAGCTTCTGTTTCACATCTGATACGTCTGACCACGACGGATATAATACCATAAATAATTGAAAATAAGGAACTGTGTATGTATATAATATGTATGTATAACATAATGAGTAAAAATAGTGTCTTATCGTTTCGCGCGGACTCAAGTGGGAACTCGTGGACGGCAAAAGCGCGTGTCTCAACATCAAAATAAATTTCTATAATTTTTATAGCATTTGTGTACCATATATTTATGCACTTAAGGTCGACCTCCATGTCAAATCTAATGTGGTGTAAATTTATATATAATACACAAAATCTCAAAGGAACCTTTTGGTACTTTGTTTGATACTCAATTGAAAGATTGCAAATATTTAAACAATTGTAAAACTAAATATACAAGGTGTCCCAAAACTCCTGCAGAACCCGGAAATGGAAGGTTCCTGAGGTCACATTTGAAGAGACATTTTCCTCTGCAAAAATGTCGTTTCAAATGACCTCAGGAACCTCCCATTTTCCGGGTTCTGCAGGAGTTTTGGGACACCCTGTATAATTTATCAGAATAAAATTGAACACATAAGTACTTATCAAATGGCATGCGTTTAAAAATAATTGCAACAAATTTCTTCGAAAGACTACGCAGAAAGCCGCCGATCGCGAGCTTCTTAATATGGATTTTTATTATTTTTTCCATTTTGTGCAAATATGTGCCAATTAAAACCAACGCGAAATTAAAGTTTAATATGCCACCAGTTATTGTAAAGAAATTCACGGGGGTACTTTCTGATACTTTTTTTAAAACTCGAATCAAAGTTGATAAATGTTAAACATAAAAAATTAGGACGAATTGCAATTATTTCAAACGAAATTTTCAACAGATGGACGGTCTTATAATACTAAACACACAATATAAAAATCAAATTAAAAAACCAAATAGCTTGTATGTTTAAAAAAGTGCACTGAATTTGACAGTAAAGTTTCAGCCTCAATTTTAATAACAAATTGATTTATTCAGGTACTATTGAAGGTAGTTTTAGAAACTACGTTTTGTTACGAATATTTTAAGATACATAAATTTGCAGATCTTACACTTTGAATTTCGGACTTTTTTCCATTGGATGACACACTGTGCGACATGGAAAACGTCTTTGGAAAAATAGAGGGAGTCTCAAGTGGACCTGCCTAAAGCATTTCCTCGCATTTCGTTTCGCTTAGCCTCTTCGTAAAGAAAACATATGTATATTGTATATGTACAACCGTCGCCTCACGAAGAGAAAAAGTGTAGGAATATCTAGAAATTCGAATCGTTGATAAATATAATATAATTGTAGGAGTAGAGATAGACAAATTTTTCTTGAATTAAAAATTTCAAATATCGAATAAAAGATAAAAAAATTATTTGTCACGCGTCAAATAAAAATAATTTTGGTTATCTCTATTCTCTATTCAACGCCTGAAGAATAATGTTTTATTCAATGAAAATTTGTCTTTAGCGTTGAATAAACTTTTCTTTTTCATTTTTTCATTCGACGGTTTATTCGACTTCGAATAATCTTCCGAGCCGTGTTCGAATGCTATAGAAACGACCGAGCAGTCAAAGAATGAATCGCGCGTACAATGTAGTATCGCCCAAAGACGAAAGCAGGGATCGAATAAGACTGTGGATTCTTCTAAATTCTAAATCGTAGTTCCTTTTGGACTTTTTAACTTTCGTATCATTTCATTTCTGGTTTCATTTAACTTTCCACATTAATATATTGACTCTGTTGTAAAAATTTATTTCATAATAGTTATTTTTTTCCAATTCAAAAAAGGTCTAATGATATGTTGATAGTGTAAAAATATAATCAATGCTCTTTTCAATTTTTATAATAAAAACTGCATTTGTCGATTTTTTACGTGTTTACAATTTTTTGTAAATAAGATTTTGAAACGAAAAATCGGAAAAAATCTCCAATATCAATAAAGCATATTATCGATAATCATTCTCAACCCCAGTGTTGGGCAAATTTTATTTCGCATAAAGAATAACGAATAACGATTTCATTCGGCGAGAAATTATTCGTAGCCTGCGAATAACGCTTTATTCGTTATTCGTTGTTCACGAATAAATCCTCGGACTTTCATTCGTTATTCTAAATGACGCTCAGCGAATAAAAGCCGAAAATAAGCGCAGCCGGCAGGAATGGTATTTCATTCGAATAACCCAGCGAATAAAAATTGCGAATAAAATCTTATTCGAAGAAAACTTCGAATGAAAGTTGCGAATAAAGTGACTTTATTCGAAATAACGAATGAATTTTCATTCAAATAACCCAGGGAATAAAAAATTCGAATAGGCCAGCGAGCGAATGACATCGCATCGCGTCATTGACATCGACTCGACTCGACGACTCGACACTCGACGCGAAACTCGACACGCACCAGCGACGTGTATGTGTATGAATAAATGTGTTTGTGCAGTCTAGGCAGTGAAGCCAACAATCGTGACAGTAAATGTGTGTGTGTCCCTAATTATTATTAATTATTTCGAATGATGAATAACGTTACAGATTTATTCGATCCTACTACTGAATAATTGTTTACCGAATAAAATCATTATTACATTCACGAATAAATCCTCATATTTTATTTATTATTTTTTATTTCTTATTGCAAAAAAAATTTTTTCTTTACTTAAAAAAAAAATTTCATGAAATGAAGATTTATTACATATTATAAAATTATTAACAATGTTACGTATGCAGACGCTACCGTTGGTGACTCTTGACCCTTCCGGAGATATGTGTCGAAACAGAGGGCCTATTTAAGAACAAAGGGCTTACTCAAAATCGGATCATGGTGGGGCTCTTGCAAGCGATGCATTGAGTTATATAATTTCTAAGAATTCAATTCTAATCGGAAGTAGCGCGTGGCCCCCACCATCGCTTAGGTCTGATTTTGGGTACTATATAAGGGCATGGATCCTTCCTATTAGTTGGGTTGATTCAAGTGATCACGCGCAGTACGCATCGTTCCACGACGAAAGTCATAGCGAGCAAGATCGGGTGTTAAAGTCCTTATCGAGCACTCTATAGTAAATCGCCCCCGCATTTCTCGGTGCGTTAACACTGAGAGCGTTAGTCCGCGAAACCGCGACACATTTACACTAATCAATTGTATCTCCCATTTACAATCGAGAATATATTATCTGTATTAATCCATTCTGAGTTAATTTCCATTAGTCATACTCCTTTTCGATTTCCCAGTCGCTAGTATTCTACGACGATGCACCTTTGCCGCTCAAGGTGTACCAATTCAATTGATAAGTTACGAGATAGTGGAACCACAACCCTATTCCCTGTAAGTAGCGACCCGGTGATGAAATAGACATCGGCTAGTCCACTCCTTTGTTTATCACGAGGCGACCTGGTGGTGAAATAGACATCGGCTAGTCCTTGTGATACCCTACCCTACGTAGTGGCGACCCGGTGGTGAGATAGACATCGGCTAGTCCATTGTTCCATATCCCTATCACGAGGCGACCCTGTGGTGAAATATACTCCGGCTAGTCCTACGTGTACCTATAAAGTGGCGACCCGGTGGTGAGATAGACATCGGCTAGTCCACTCCTTTATTTTACACGAGGCGACCCGGTGGTGAAATAGACTCCGGCTAGTCCTACGTGTACCCTTCCTACCTAAACCCAGAAAACCTCTTAATTCAAACCTCCCTCGGTTCCCGCATAGCTGCCTGAACCTCGGCTCGTAACAACAACATTGTATTAATATTTAGGTACTCATAGTTACGATACAATAGCAAAATTATAACAAATACTCATATAATATTTTTTGTTCATCAAAAAAAGATCGATGGCATTGTACTGCTTGTGTTAAAAGAATCACTGTTTAGTTATGTATTGTATATGTCATCAATCGTCAACCCATATCTCGTCTCAAGAAGCCTCAGCCTCGTTACCATATTTTAAATTAAATTAAAACATGATAACGCTCAGGACGGACTCAGGATCTCGAGTCGGCGTCGGGTTTCTACTTTCAGTACTTCCTACCCATAAAGGCTGCCGGCGCGGCGTGTGTCGTGCCGTTGTGCCCGCCGCGCCGCGCGCCGCACATTGGGTTGAGTCAATGGGATTTCGGGACAAAGATCATAACAGTATCATTCAGTATCGGGACAGTATTATTTTCTTAGAAATGTATGCCTTCAACGTCATCAACAGTCTCAAAAACAGTTCGAATGAAAGTAAAAACCTTAGTTTTTCTTTCTTCCTGGTTGCTTGAAAACCATATGTCGAAGATAGATTTATTAGTAATAGATCGCTCAGAATCTGAAAAAAATTGTTTTTAATTGTCGGGCAGCTGGGCGCAGCTCATTTTTGTATAATCCTAAGAACCCTCCAATGACAACATTGTATAATAATAATAACACGGAAGTTTATTTTTTGATTTTTGTCCCATGACAACGCACTGTGCGCCGTGAAGACTGCGCTTATTCTCGGCCTTATTCTTTATTTGCTGCCGGATTTATTCGTGACTAACGAATAACGAGTAAAGCGTTATTGAATACGCGAATGATGAATGAAATCGTTATTCGTTATTCTCGAGTAAATCCTGGGAGTTTATTTGCTATTCCTTATTCGTTGTTCGAAATAAAATTTCGCGGCAGGCACGGCACACGCCGGCAACCTCTATCTTTATGGGTAGGAACTAGGAACTCGATGCTGACACTCGAATGTCTCGAAGCCCTGAGGCCTGAGGCTGAGGGTTCTCGAGATGAGATATCGGTTGACGATTGATGACTAACCTGATTTAACAATTGCTAAATAGAATACAGCAAATCGAGCGCAACATTGACATATATTAAAACTATTAAAATCCTTCTACATAATAGGAATAAAAAGTTCTTCATTATAGTTATTATAATGTTTTAGAACGCTATATTCATCTCTTCTCATCATTTCATCTATTTTTATAATTATGAAATAAAGTATATTTCCTACGTAAAGCAACGCATCGTGGTATGTCTTCATTTCATGACATTTATTTTTTAAGTAGAATAATATGAAGCGTTACTGCGACACATTGTAATTAATTTGATCTAAGTGTTTTAGATTCGCGGTCGTTTCCGAACTTGGACCGATACCGTGATTCTGAGTTAAAAAGATTTTAAAAGAAAACTGAGGTGGTTCGACGAAACGGTTACGGTAACTATAGTTACTGAAGTCGAGTGTCGTGTACGTTGTCAATACACGAGAACTGATCGATCAGCTGGGCGCGTCGATCCACCGCGTCCGCTCCCCCTGCTGCGCCCGCGAGGCCAGAGCTGCTCGATCCACCCGTGGCGCTCGAGAGGAACGGTGGAACGGTGCGGGAACGACGGCGCGCCGAATTGATCGATAGATCGATATCAATCTTTATTTACAGATATGTACAATATCATACAATTAAACAATGCTTGTACAATAAAGGTTGTATCCTAATACATGTGGTTAAATAAATTTGAGAATCTTAAACACTAAGCAACTGCCTAAATTTGCCTAATGGCAACCGTCCCTAGATTCTGTGTGTGTGTGTGAGAGAGCACATTTTATTTGCAATAAAAAATAAAAAATAATATATGAAGTATGAGGATTTATTCGTGAATGTAATAATGATTTTATTCGATAAACAATTATTCAGTAGTAGGATCAAATAAATCTGTAACGCTATTTGTTGACGTCTCGATGGTAACGCGGCTATTAGATACTTGGAGATTCCCGTTTCACGTGTATGTAAATACACGTGGTACGTGAATCGTGTAGTACTAATTTAAGGATCCGCGAATACGAATCCGTGAATGCGGATCCACTACACGTGAATACGGATCCGTGAAAACGAATCCGTGTTACACGGGGCCTCGAACACGGATCCGTTCGGCACGTTCGACTGTTCGAAAACAGCCGTTGAACGGATCCGTATTCGTAGATCCGTGTATGTATTGGCGTGTACACGGATTCGTATTCGCAGATCCGTGTACATGGATCCTTAAATTCGTACTACACGGTTCACGTACCACGTGTATTTTAGTACACACGTCCAAAACCGCGATCTCTAGACAGATACCTCGAAGCGAGCTTCTGTGTATGAATGTGGTGGGGGTATCTATCGATACATGTAACCTCCTCTGCGAGTACACGCGAATATTCAAAAGTCTTTCCGAATCTTTATAATCGAGTGACGTTGTCTACCCTGCGAGATACAAGCGTTGAACGATTAATATCTCCTCTGCAAGAATAATTCAGAATCTCGAGCTTCATAGTGCACGAGATAACCACGCGATAAATTAAGTTCCCGCCACGAACAGTAATTGTCACGACAATAAACTTGATTCGTGAAACCGCGAAACCCAATTGGTGACATTAGAGTACTCTTTTAAACCTGATTCCCGAACGTTTCCTTAAAACCTTTCCAAACTCGAACCTGCGCATTTGTTTTCGCGGACTCTCAATTACGATAAGGGTCGGTGAAACATTCATTATTCGAAATAATTTCTTTATTTTTTTCATTATATAAAATAAAAGTTTTATTAAATATAAAATACAATATATAGAAAAAAATAAAAATTTTATTAAATATAAAAAAATACTCAAAACTACTTAAAAATTACGACAAATATAAGAAAATACTTAAAACTACTTAAAAATTACGAAAAATATATTAAAAGAGAACAAAAACAAAACTTATAAACTACTTATTTAGTTGGGGTGGATAATATGTGGAGGGTGGGGGTTAAGTGGGGTAGCTGGGGGGTATATGCATAGAGGGATATTGTGGTGGATAGGGAGAGTATCCGGAGGGATTATATACAGGGGGGGATAGTTGGGGGGACAGGATATTCGGGGGGAGTGTACGGAGTGGGTCGCCTTCCCATTTGCTTCTTCATTTTCCGAATTTCTCGATTCACTGCCCGTCTTGCAGCTTCGTTGATGAAGCGTCCGAAATTACCGCAAATTCGTATACCGAACTTCGCGAGGTCGTAAGTCCCGTTCCGCTTGCTTGCGACAATAATTCGGGGCTTCGACGGTGTTATATGCGTAACACGGGGTATTTGAAATGAAGTTGAGTCTCGGAATTTAACACACTTTAGTCTATATTTAAAACTTAACAAAGTGCAGTATAACGATGAGGTTTCGAGGTAAAGGGTACAAGTTGTATTTCGCTCGAGTGTTTGTCGTGATCTAAAATTCGTGTGTCGCGTCGTCTATAAGCTAAGCTCTGAATGTTTCCTTATTGGCTATCCTGAAAATGTGTGGGTATGACAAAATGATTTCTGATTGGTGAGTGGGTGGTGCGTTTTGGTCGTAGGAGTAAGGGTGCGTTGGTAGAACTATGTTTAGGTTCTGTAATTAATTGGGTGCGAAAAATATGGGAAAACGATATGGAAAACTAAACTGTTTGTATAGCAAGATTGCCCTGTCAATCGGTTTCGCTCGCGAGACGGTCTCGAAGTGGTGTCCGGTAACACCCAAATTCTGGGACCGTCGCGTCGCGTCGAGTGTCTCGAGATTGCAGCGGACCAAGTGCTCAAATAAACACATAAATCTCACGTTCGGTCTGCTTGAAACCAAACATGCCGCCCGCCTTGAACTATGTGGTTCAATACTACAAACAATGTGATTTAATTTTCGATAAATGTATGCGATAATATATACGAAATGAGTCTACTAGTAAGATACGCTTTGTGATAAACTATTGATAGATAGAAAATAAACTAAGATTATACAAATATAATGGGTATGCAAAATAGAAATAATATAGTCTCACAGGTAATATGACGGTAAACACCCTAAACTTTATCAGTTATTTTCTAGGTAGCTAATTAAGATATTGATATGAAAAAAAAACGAAAATACTCGAACTTATCTTCTGCATTTTATATATTTTCGCAATCTCGCTCGCGTCTCGCTCCTCATGACGGCCCCAGTGCTCAGGCCCGTACTGTATGAAATGCGCGTGGCGCCCTCCGTGGTAATGCGAAAACCTATTGATACCGGTGCCGCCCTACTGAGACGCGAGGGAGGCGCAGGCCTCGAAATCGGGCTGAACGGTGCAGCCGTTGCCGACCACTGGTCTAGGTCTAAATGGTGTACAGAATGTTTGTGCATCTGACATATTGTTTCTTATACGTTCAATTGTAATATCACTACCGAGATTATCACACACAACACATCTTTGATAGCACAATTTCCCCTGTTAATAGCACTGTCCCCTTTTTTTTCTGAATCGTCATTCTTTCTGTCTCGTTTAAGTAACAGGCAGTCTGTTTCCGTGGGTTTCAACATTTTGCATTAAATTATGTAACACCGTATTTGATTTCCGATTTGCACGATACGATTGCAGGATATTATCGGTCGTACCGGGGCTATCTATTGAATTAACTCGAGGGAACGTCAATAATATTACACAACACACTTGCATAACATCGTTAAACATTTGCAGAAGCTTTAAGAGGGTACACCTATTTTATTATGATATTATACGTGGAAGTTGCTTTATTGCCATTTCGCGTTATAAAGATATCCTATGAACTTTCTTCTTAGAATAGCCTGCACAGAAAAGATCCATGCGAATATTTCATCCAACAAAACTTGCAAAATTTCTCACAGAGAAATCTTTCTTCTTTTAAATATTTTATTAAGCTGAAACTAGTACTGATCTCCATCAGCAGATGGCAAAGCTAAGAATACCCCATTACGTAAGCGTTCACAGTTAATTTATATTTTTCATCCTTTTTTAGGTTACTCACCTTAAATGACCTTTAATTACCTTGAATGATTATGCATATCGTTGATATTGTCTCGCGAAGGGTTAGAAATGCAAGAGTTCAGAATTATAATAGTAGAAAATATAAAAATTTCAAGTTCGATGTGGCACATTCTTCCGTTGTTCGATCGATCTAAAATTTTTCATAGATTATTTGTCTAGGCCAGCGCTCGAATTTACTTACTCGCGACAGGCGAGTTTCGAAGGCTACGCCGTCCTCGACTCGGCCGCGCGCCTTGCTCCCCGTGGCAGCCCTAGTTCTTCTAGGTGCCACGAATAGCGAGCAGGGTTGCCATATACGAGTCCCGCCAAGCCCCTTACCCTTCCTTTTTTTAGTTGTATGAATAACAGTGCTGTTTGTTTGATATGCTGCGAAAAAATATCCGTGTCGAAGAAATATTAACATTAAAAATATTAAGTAACATTAAACATTAAAATACTAATGTTAAGAGAAACATTATGAAAGTGAACATTCTTTAAAATCTAATAATTTGCAATGACAGAGTTACGCAAGGTCATGGAGGATCAACTACAAGCGAATTTAAATTTAAAGCCACCAAACCGAAAATCCGCTGACACTTTCAATTTCACTTTATGTTTTAAACCAATAAATTCGTTGGAGAGACACTAGGAAGCCGTGGCATAAACACAAATTGAAGCTAGCGACGCAAAAAAATATTTATAGTAGTAGGTTTCCACTTTTGGCCTACCACAGTCCGCCAATTGCTCATCACTGGCCTAGACCAGCGCTCGGATTTACTTACTCGCTGTTTTATCTATGATACTTTTAGTTGAATATATTTTTTGCGTAATTTTTCCTTTTCCTGGTTTGAGAATATATGTGTTTGATCGCGTAGATAGAGTAGTCAAAAGAATAAGATCTACATCTTCGCCGACAACTATTACGGAATTGAATGCTGATGAAACACTTATTGCAGTATTGATTATTAGAGTATCCGCATCTTCCGTGGCTTGTTTGACCATGAAATTCTCAGCTTCAAATTTTGTCTTCAACATTCTAATGAGTGTTTTTTGTAGGCACGATAAAAAATACGCGCCGCTTACTCTACCTCAAGGTGGTGTGGAAATGAGTTTTTTAGCCAAGACGCATGTTGAAGTACACTTTGCGGCGCTCGTACGCCAAAACTATTGATTTTACAAAAAAATTGTTATTACATAAATTGTAGGAAATTTTCTCTAGTTTAATTTTTTATATAAATGTTTTTATCGTAAAATGAGTCGGAAAGGAGATATTGTCAAAACACTGCTATTAGGCGCCATTTTTCCAATATGGCGGCGCGAGCGGCAAAGATACGAGGTGGCAAAGTTGAAATTCGGAAAGAGCACAGCGAAATCTATAAAATTACCCATTTTCAAAACTCCCGGTAAACTTTCCAGGTAACCTCTTTTTTGCAAACTAAATGACTGGACTATATATGGCCGCCACGGGGAGCGAGACGCGCGGCCGGGAGAAGTGGAGGTATTCCTTGAGAATGCCTCCGATCGAGCCTTGCCTATGTTAGGCCAAATGCGGTCCGCGGGCCGCGGGTTGCTCATCACTGGTCTAGGCGATGTCACGAGAAAAATTTGAACATTTTTTGCCAAGAGTAAATAGGGTCCACCCTACTCTGAAATCTACTCACATGCTTAGGTTCTGGCGGGAACAGTCGACATAGGACCTCAGCGTCACCATATTGCTCTATTCCAGTTACACTAAAAATCGATTTATTCGAAGGTCGATTTATATTCATCAGTTCAGGCTTTCGGACAGAATAAAAATTTTTTTTTAGATTAAACACTTGTGGAAAAAATACATTTGCGTATACCCCTCCCAAGGGGGGTAGCGTGGGACTCGGGGGAAACAAGTCTTCCGTTTCCTTAATACTCACTAAAAAAACCACACGTCCAGGACTTATGGTATGCCCTTTCTTCCCTCAACTTCTGGCTCGTTGCAGCTCACTCACCTTGCAGTGTCCACCGGGCAAAATAAAGATCCCACCATGCGATGTCCCCCTCCGTACTGAACAACTTTCATCTGAAACATTTTTGCGTATATCAATATTTTTGGAGATATTCGTCTGTAACGCTTTATAATGTTCATCCTGTGTACACAGGGTGTCCGAAAATTTCTGTTACACCGGATAACTTATCCGCCGTATTTAGAAAAAAATACTTCCAATGAAATTGTATGGTTTTCAAGCTCTATAGAAAGGTGCATTTTTAAAATACTTTATTTGACGTGTTGAAAGTTATTTTAAGGTCAAGTTCACTTTTTTAAATGGAAACATAATTTTTTTAGAGATATGGAGATCACCTTCATTTTTTAAAATGGAATGAGGTATTTTTCAATACATCAATCGATGCAGCTGGACATGCGTTATAACAAAGTACTAACCTATGTATGTCGAAAAGTTAGTAGTTCAGGAGATATTTCAATTTAAATAACTCTAAAACACCATTACTGTCGTACTAAGGCGTTAGCGTTTACTTACTTGTGTTACGTCTTAGTTAGTACGACTGCAATGGTGTTTTAATAACTGTTATGAACGCTCGAAATAGATCTCTCTCATCGACAACTGTTGTGAGCGATCGAAATAAATTTTTCTCATTGATAACTGTTATAAGTGGCCGAAATGAATTTCTCTCAACGATAACATTTACCAACAAGAGAAAAAATGTTCGGTTACTTATAATCCTTATTTGTAATCAATACGATTTTAGTCGATGAAATACTTGTTATTTCATGACCTTTTTTCTGTTTGGTTAAAACAGTTAGGGTCCCTGCGTGTGATCAATATGTTAATACCATATCCGACCAAATACGAGATTACTGTTCAGCAAAAAAGCTTATATGCTTTAATGGATTTCGAATTGAACAAAATCTGATCAAACGTGATCTGCACGATTTTGATTAATTTAAACTTACAGGTAGCTTGAAAAATAATTTGATCCGCGTTCGTCGCGTTTCAATTGACAGTGGGCGACACCTCGATGTGAAAAAGATTGGAACGTTAATTTTGACACAATCACGGATGGAACAGAATTCGTTCTATGGTTCAGTTCGATTGAATTTTCATCCTCTGGGCGGTACACTGTCCCCGTATGGAGGAATACACGGGAAAATAAACCCTCTATGCGATTTTTGCGCGACTGGTTTTCCCGCGGTTCCATTGATTCCATGCTAAACTCGAGCGCATTGATAAAACTGGTGTGCCGATGATAGTCGAAATAACATCGGCGATCGTTGTTCGTCCGTCTGCGAACGAAAATCGGTATTGTAAAGCTCGCACAATACCAGTACAGAATGGAATGAAATCATCGTTATCGGATAGAAAAAGGATTCACGTTTAATCCCGTGCAATAAAAACGGGAAATACGCTCGTTTTTATCGCGATGCTCGAAATACATATAACGTAACGAAAGAATAGAAAACCTATCGAACAAGTTTTTCAGCGGGAGCACGCGTTCGAAAGTCTGCGGCCGGCTGAATTTTCCGAGCGAGCTGCATACATGCGTCGTGCATAGTAAAAAATCATGTGGACACACCTGTAACCGTTTCTCTCGCGAATCCATCGTTTAACATAGTTTATTTTCGCGTGCGTCACGGCCCATTCGTTGCCGGCGTGACAGTACGCGAAGATTATCGAATCCTTTCGCGTATATTTCACCGGCGACAAAGCGCGCGGAGGGTTATAAAATATTTTCGAGAATATTTCACGGCGACTCGTGTTTTGGCCAAGCAAACAATTTAAATCATCGCCCGGCCAAAAATCTCGAAATTTTACACGTCAGTTTACGGGTGTCAGGAACTCGCTTCATATGTATTGTGTGCGCACGCCACTGTGAACCTGTTGTACCGTTACCGATTTTAACGATGCTTTAGAAAATGTGAATTACCGTTTCGACGCGGTATAAATTCAACGCTGGCCGACGAGGATCGGTTGCAGTATCCTCTCGTTGCCGTTCGCCTCGTTACGTTCAATCGATTACGCAATTTCATATTCAATTGTTAATGGGTGAGGCATTACTTAGCTGCAGGGACCATAATTTTAATAACCGAAAAGAAAAAAAGTCATAGAATAACAAGTATTTCATCGACTATAAATCGTATTGGTTTCAAATAAGGATTACGAGTAACCGAAAATTGTTTCTCTTGTTGGTAAATGTTACCGTTGTGTGTGTGTGTGTGGGAGAGAAATTTATTTCGATCGTTCATAACAGTTATCGAGAAGAGAAATTTATATCGATCGCTCATAACAGTTATCAATGAGAGAAGTTCATTGCGATCGTTCATAACAGTTATTGATGGAGGAAATTTGTAATAGTTATTATTAAATAGTACAACTTTCAAATGGTAGACAATCAATTATTTCATACATTTTTTATTCGTAAAATTAACTGCCACAATAGAAATTTAATGTGACAAACAAGAAAACAGATTACGTGTTGTTCTCTGGTTTGTTGATTCGTCTTGTTGTACCAATCCTTCTCACTGAATTTCACAGGCTTGCTCCATCCGAAAAAGAGTAGACAACTCAATAATTAAATAAGCAACCAAAATGAATTTCCTCATAGATAATTACATATTATGAACAAGTGTAAAGAAATTCGATCATCGATAACTGTTATGAGCGATCTAAATAAATTTCTCTCATCGGTAACTGTTATGAGCGATCGAAATAAATTTTTCCCATTGATAACTGTTATGAGCGACTGAAATAAACTTCTCCCATCGATAACCGTTGTGACCCATTGAAATGAACTTCTCTCATCGATAACTGCTTTGAGCAATCGAAACAGTTTTTCTTCATAGATAACAGTTATCGAGGAGAATCCAATCTTTTGGACACTAATAACTGCTATTTGTAACCAAAAAGTATATAAATCGATATTTTTTAATCACTTTGTGCTTCGAATTTTTTTGTTTATATTTGTGTACATTGTCTTCAATCTCTTTTATCATAGAAAATTTTAGAGTAACTGTTATATTTTGTCCCTGCTTAGCAGAGATTTCGCTCAAGAACATATGTGGTTGGGAGATATGAATCTTGTAAAAGACAAAATGGCATGAAAATTCTGGACTTTGCCATCTGGAACTCGGACAATATACAGGGTGGTCCACGCAACTCGTTCACCCTCAATAACTTCCTAAGTATG
The DNA here is from genome assembly GCA_028455605.1 of Lasioglossum malachurum. Taxonomy (NCBI): domain Eukaryota; kingdom Metazoa; phylum Arthropoda; class Insecta; order Hymenoptera; family Halictidae; genus Lasioglossum; species Lasioglossum malachurum. Next base: position 14,471,361 of record CM052319.1, read on the forward strand.
CATTGTATGAAAAAACGTTTACCAGAAAAGTTGTACGGTTGAAGGGATACGTTATGTAATTCATATACTATTTTTGTAAGCGGAGATTTGCGTTTCGGAGAATTAAAGGTCAACTTCGTTTTTTAAAGTGGAATTCTATATTTTTATGCCAAAATATCGAAGAGCCGTAAATGTTGAGTAAAAAAGGGCTGGTCTTTACTTTACCGGACTCAAAATTTGTGCTTTTCTCCTATAAATTATCAATGGTTCAGGAGTTATGCTTGCTTAAATTTGAGCAATCTGCAGTGTTTTTGACAGGCATATTGATCTGTAGTGACGACCGTGCGCCGCTTACCGTTGCCGCCCCCCCTCGACCTAATCCCCAACCAACTCGGTAAGCGGCGCGCGACCGTCACGCTACAAACCAATATGGCGGCGCCCATACCTGTCAGAAACACTATAGATTGCTCAACTTTAAGCAAGCATAACTCCTGAACCATTGATCCTACAGGATCAAAACTTCGACCTGCAACGGCCCCCAGTAGAAATCTACTGGATACACACCAAATACAATAATAATAATAGGAGAAAGGCACAAATTCTGAGTCCGGTAAAGCAAAGTTTCCCGTAAAAAGGTACTGACCTTTATTTATCGTAAACCTAATTGTTAATAAATAATTTCACTTTGTTTCTTCAAAAGAGTCTGTACATTATATATTGTGATAACCATCTTGTGTTGGGTAAACTATGGTGCACTCTATA
>CM052319.1:14472601-14493041 GCA_028455605.1 Lasioglossum malachurum
TTTTTTTTTTACACTCGTTATTCAATAAAGTTAATTCTGGTGAACACAACGATTTCTTCAAGACCTCACCATCCCGAACACGTCTAACATCATCCATTCGGCGCGATCACTGTAGTTCTCTCTCGCTCTCTCTCGCACAATGGAAGGTTTCAGAGAAAACCGCATTCGACGAAGACCATTCGTTGAAAAGTTCTAACCAGAAACGTTCTCTCTCTCTCTCTCTCTCTCTCTCTCTATCTCTGGATGGTTTTAGAGAAAACCTCATTCGAAAAAGTCTATTGGATCAAAAGTTATAAACAGAAACGTGCGCAAAGGGAGCGAAAAAGTTGATATGTGTTCACTAATGACTTCACAACTTTTGAACCAATAGACTTTTTGAAATTATCTTTTCTCCTAAACCTATTCGAAGAAACGCTGCATGCAACGGTCCAAACCCCAGCTTTCTACGTTGAGCCGTTCTGAAGTAATGCCGTGACAAACATACAGACAGACACGATTTTATTATATGCTAGCTTTCCCCCGCCTCGCGTTGCCGTGGCACAGTATTTTTCAAAAGCATGTACGTTTAAACGTGTTTGTGATAATCTATTTCGTTCAATTCCATTTCGCTTTTCGCGTTGCTCTGTAGTTCTCTCTCTCTCTCTCTCCCTCTCACATACACTCTTCACACTCCTATTGCCACAACACGGCGCTCTGTCCTTCGCGACACATCGCGATGTTTACGTTTTGCTTTTCGCGAGACTGCCGTTGCTTTTCAAATTCACGAACCCGCGGACCCTACATCATTATCTATTTCATAAGAACGCAGAGTTGATTCTCGAGTATCGAGATAACTCGCTCGCGCGATCTTGTTTTATTCTTTTAGAAGTTCGACGGCTGGTGAGCGCAAAGCGCAAGATCTCGCCTCAGCTCGTGACTTCGCGAGCCGGGTCCTGAGCTGGCTGGTACATACATACTAGGGAGAACTGCAACAGTGTGCGTGGTATTTAGGACATATGGAGGTCAATACATTTTTACTCAGAATTCGATAGTCAATCGATTCATGATGCAGAAAGTAGGTCTTTCCATTTAAAAAAATCAAGGTGACCTCCTCACCTTGGAGTGTCCCCATCGGGAAAAATAAAAATCCCACCACATGATGTGCCCTTCGCTACTGAACAACTTTCATCTCAAACATTTTTGCGTATAATCAATATTTTTCGAGATATTCGTCTCTAACGCTTTATAATGCTCACCCTGTATATTCCATCACATAATACTTTTGGATTTCGTCGTTATACGTCTTTTTCCCAGCTTGATCACCGATCCACTAGCCACACATCCTACATATTAATTAATCCACTTAATTATTTTAATCGAACTCTTTATTATTCGGAACAGCATGCGTCAAATAAAAGTTATTCCGTTTTTTTGCTTATTTCTGTTCCCACAGATCGATTCTTGAAACAATTATGTATAAAAAAAAGTGTAAGGAAATAATGCTCGTTTATGAAATATTAAGTTCGAACGAAAGTCCGTAGCCTTTTTAAATCAAAATTCAAAGATAAAATTAAGATATGTATTCATAGGTTTATTGAATAACATGATAAGTCACATAAAAAATGGCAAAAAGTAATAGAATAGAATGGAAAATATGTTAGTTATTGAACAAATCTCTCTCTCTCTCTATGTATAAATATCATAATTTCATCTTTAGGTTTTAATTTAAAAACGCTACGAACTTTCGTTCCAACCCAATTTTTTGATATTACAAATTTAGGTATCTCATATAAAATTTGAAGTAGGAATTGTTGATTTTTCTAAAATTATGCTCTTACATAGGATATTTCCAGGAATTTTTTGTCTTTGATATTAGTTTTGCTGCTAACGAACACCAAAACATCGTTTGAAATATCAGTTTATCTCGAACACGTTCGTCGAAGAACGTAACACGAAACAGTGGTCTGCTGTACCGATGAAATGCCGTCGGTGGCCTTCTGGTTCTCACTCCAGTCAGAATCTATCCTAGAGGACGTAAGAGAACACCGAAATATTCGCGTCTCACCAACTCTCGTAAGGCTGGCAGTCTTTAATAGTATCTCGTCGGTGCATTGGGTGTCAGGTCTATTTCTATATCTCGTCTGTGGTGCTACCACTAAGAAAGCTGTCAGCACAAGCGAGGTATAGGAATCTTATTCCTGTATCTCGTCTGTGCTGTCAGCCTATTTTAGAGCCAGCACCACCGACGAAACCCTGTTTGTGGCCCTAAACCGAGTTGGTAATACAGGAAGTGACAAGAAAAACAGGCTAAGTGGCTCTGGCAAAGATGGCCGCCAAAATACATTGGATGATAGGTCTATTCTATACCTCGTCGGTCAGAGTTGGGCATTAATCGATTAAAATTTTAATCATGATTGATTGATTAATGTGTACGATTTAAAAAAGAGATCGTCGAAAAATCGGCGATTGATTCAATCGATTGATTTAATCGTTAATCGTCGTAGCTTTCCAGGAATAATAACTTAAAACATAAAAGCACGTAAACAGAGTTTGTATTATAGACCAAATGACAATACACCTAAACTCAGTTTACATTTTTTTCAGTATCCATACAGTTTTGATTACGTATTTCATTTCGAAATTTCAGCAGTTAATCATTAATCAATTATCCGATTGACGATTAATAATCGTTAATCGCAATTGACGATTAATAATTATTTAATCGTTAACCGCAATTAACGACTAAAGTAGGAGATTAATTGTTAATTGCGATTATAAACGATTGAAGTAGAAATTTGCCTGTCAAACCTGTCAAGACCCGCGCAGAACGGAGAACAATAGGAAAGGAATATGGCAAGGAAAAAAGGAGTTTTCTAAAGCCATACAGTTGCTGCTTTTGACTGCGAATGCTTTTCTTTGTCATTTAACTAGCCGTTTCACTAAAGACGCAGTCATAAATCAAAAATAGTGTCCGGCCACAGTCGTTGTCCGCTCAAACCCCGGGCCTTTGGACAACGCGCGCGAAGGAGCTTTTACTGTACTAAGTTACCGTATTACATACATACAATCGTGAATCTTATAGTTTTACGTTTTATCTTATAGTTAGAATGTGTGTATTTTACTTACCCACACCTTCCCATGTGTTCAAAACCATATCTATGTGATCGAAATATCGTTCCAATAGCGGTTAATAGCTCGCCGGTTTGCTTGAGAGGGTATTGTTTCCCAGCGTTCCGGAGATTCCGTCATCCGTGACTGTTGACAATTTTTGTACATGAACCTACGACTTTGTCTAAGTGTCGTCTTAGCTTCTGATTGGCGAACTTGAACTGCCGTCTTCCGTGCCGGTTTCAAGAGACCAGTGAAAGTCGAATCGCCGTAATCCAAAGTACTGTCAGAGAGCTCGTCAGGCTCTCGCAATAAATTCAAAGAATATCCGCACACTCGACCAGTTATTTAAAAGTTATAAATCCAAAGTCCAGCCAGCCAATCCTAACATCCTGTTGTCAACAAAAATTTGGTCCTTCGAGCCGGATTATCGCTGCGACTGTGTCGAATTCAAGCGAACTGTGGAAGTGTTGAACGGTTATTCTAAAGACTAAGTGAATCCATCGCCTTTCCCTGATAAAGGCGCACGGCTTGAACCTCGCTCGTTTGTTCTGCTCTGAACTCTTCATCGCAACTCGTTTGTTCTCACAAAATGAGCAACGATAGTGAAAGCTTGCTTATTAAGCAAGATACTGTGGTTGCCTCAATTAAGCGTGTAATCGTGAACTTTAAAAAGATGGCAAAATCCCAAATCACGCCGGTCAAATTGAAAAGTCGACTGGAACAACTGGAGAATCTGTGGACCGAGTGCCGCCACACCCATCCGAAGCTGCTTCAGGTCACAAAGGCGGAGGACCAGAAGATCATACCCTACTTCAAGGACAACGTTTTTCTCGACGCGGAGACCGCTTACCTCGACGCTTCCGACACCCTCTGCGAGGCCATCGCCCAGCTGGACAACGCCGGTGTAAATTCGAAGATAAGTCGTAATACTGATTCTTCCGTCTCTGCCGCGCCTGTATCTGTTCAATTACCGCGTCTCTCGCTGCCGATGTTTCCCGGTGACTTTAGTGAATGGGGAAGTTTCCGTGGTCTATTTGAATCGAGCGTCGACAGGAACAAGTCCCTCTCGAACTCTTAAAAATTGCACTATCTTAAAATTTATGTAACCGGTGCCGCGGCGCTTTTAATTAACAATATTGGCATGTCCGACGAAAACTACGAAGCTGCTTGGAAAATTCTTGTCGACGAATACAATGACGAATCCGCGCTCATAAAAGCACACATACACAAATTCGTTAGTTTGCCGTCTATGAAAACCGAATCTGCGTCGGAACTCAAACATTTGCGAGATACCGTTGTGTCTTCTTTAACTGCGCTGAGAAATCTTGATCGCAATGTTGATTCTTGGGACGATTTGTTAGTTTACTTGATCGCGCAAAAATTTGCGAAACGTACTCGTGATGAGTGGCTCTTAGAACGCGGTTGTTCGAAAACCTATCCCACGTACAAAGAAATTAACGAGTTCATGACTCTTCGCATCTGCGATCTTAGCGACACGATCGCCATGACCGACGATGGCTCTGGCAAAAACAAAGTCGTATCTGATGTTCCGCGAAACTGCTCGCGCGTAAACAATGTTTCGATCATTAAATGTATCGAGTGCTCCGGTAATCATCCTCTATTTAAATGTGACCGATTCAAATCCAAATCTATTGATCAACGAATCTCATTTGTTAAACAAAATAGAATTTGCTTTAATTGCTTGCGTTCAGGTCACGTCACACATGACTTTAAAAACACGGGTAGATGCTTTCAGTGCAAGCGAACGCATCATTCGCTCTTACATCGTGCCGCCGGTTCCCCAAGCAAAGCGACTAACGTTATTAACGAGACATCGGTTAGAGATCACGTTGATAAAGTAGGCTCTTTTGATGAGTCCTGTACTACGTCGCAAGTACAAGTTCAGACGGTCCTTCCCGCGGACCTCTCCGTTCCGAATACGTTGCTCGCTACTGCTTGGGTCGTACTCCGCACCGCTGAAGGACATGCCTTCAGACTTCGCGCTTTGCTAGATCAAGGTGCTTTCTGTAGTTTTATAACCGAATCGGTGTGCCAGTTAATGCGGACGAAAAGATATCGGACGAGACTCCAAATTCAATGCTTCGATGATCAGTACGTATAACGGAGTTGCAAAATCTCGCGTGTCCGTGACATTAGAATCATGCTACAATTCTAAAGTATCGTTCCCGCTGTCAGCCTTTGTTTATCAGCGTATCACTGCTTATTCCGGCTCTAGATCCCGTGTTGATTTACAGTCTTGGCCACATTTATGCAATCTCCAGCTTGCTGATCCAAATCCTTCCAGTGGCCATCCTATTCATGTCTTAATCTGTGCTGATTTATACGGCGCTCTTTTGCTGAATGACCTCCGTCAAGGTCCTCTCGGTACTCCTACTGCCCAGTATACCTCACTGGGATGGATCCTTTCCGGTCCCATAAAAAATCAAGATTCCCGTTAGGAATCCACCTCTGCTATAAATTCCGTATCTGCAGGCGGGTTTAATGACTCTCGTCAGGAGTCTAATGATCTCATAAACTTTTTGTCGGCTGCCGAACTCGAAGATTCTCGTCAGGAATCTATTTCTATTGTTAATTGTTTATCTTCCGAAAATTTAGACAATTCGTTACGTCGTTTCTGGGAAATTGAAGAAGTTCCCTCCAAGCTTCCTCTTTCAGAAGGGGACGAACGGTGTGATCGCTTTTTTCGTGACACCTACTCCCGCTCCTCTCCAGGACGATACGTTGCACGATTCCCGTTCAAGAGTCAACCTCCATTCAAGCTCGACGAATCACACTCAATCGCATCTCGTTTTTACTCGAAACTAGAGCAGCGACTGCTCAAGAAACCTATCCTCGAATCTGAGTATCATAAATTCTTATCAGAGTATCTCTCCATGGGTCACATGGAGCGAGTAGCGGAAGAGCAAGTCTCAAACTCTTCCGCGATATACATTCCTCATCATCCCGTCGTGCGACCTTCTAGCAGTACGACCAAGCTCAGAGTCGTATTTAATGCTTCCGCCAAAACCAAATCGGGAAAATCTCTAAACGACTACTTTATGGTCGGTCCAAAGTTACAGCGCGATTTAGCTGCTATCATACTGCGCTAGCGGCTATTTCGTTACGTATACACTGCTGACATCGCCAAGATGTTCAGACAAATTCTAATTCACCCCCTTGATTCTGACTATCAAAGAATTTTATGGCGACCGAGCTGCCAGCTGCCGGTTTCTTCATTTCGATTGATTACCGTAACCTACGGTCTCGCATCTGTGCCGTACCTCGCCATTAAGGTACTCGATCAATTAGCTCTTGACGAGGGAAATAATTTTTCCGCTGCCGTGCCTATTCTACAAGATTCGATTTATGTCAGTGATGCTATTTTCGGCGCGGACTATACTCATACTCTCCTCGAGATTCGTCGAGATTTTATAAACCAATACTCAAGCTGGACTCGACTCTGTCGAGGCACTGCATATATACTCCGATGCAATATCATTCACTTTCGTTATCTGCTGTCGAGATACGAAATGCTTCTCTGTGTTGGATGTCTTACGTTCAAAAGAAACACTTTCATGCCGAAATCAAATTGTTAGAGGATCGGTCGCCGGTTCCGAAGTCAAGCTCGTTTATCTCTTTACATCCCATCCTCGGGAAAGATTCATTAATTCGGCATGGCGGGCGGCTCGAGCATGCTGCTCTACGCTATGAAGAAAAGCATCCAATCATATTGCCGAAACATCGAATTTTCGAACTTTTAATCGATCATGTACACAAGCGCACTCTCCATGGAGAGGTGCAGTTAGCATATCGGCTAGATCCTTAGTACGCGCCCACATACATCGTTGCATTCCTTGTATTCGGCAAAGGGCGCACGCTGCTACTCAGCTGATGGGAGCCCTTCCAAACTTTCGAGTCAATCCCTCGGCTCCATTTTCACATACTGGGCTGGATTATGCTGGTCCAATAAACATATTTCCAATTGTCGGTAGAGGTCAAAAGACGAGAAAATATTACTTCGCCGTGTTCGTATGCCTTTCCACCAAAGCAGTGCCTCTCGAACTTGTCGAGGATGCCACCACCGTTGCCTTTTTAGCTGCCTTTAGACGATTCGTCAGTCGTCGAGGGCTTCCTACTAACTTGTACTCTGACAACGGCACGAATTTCCGTGGTGCCGATCGTGAACTAAAGCAGACCTTTCAAACTCTCCTTTCTGATCCTTCGCTCAAAAATTTGCTGGCTAATGACGGGATCACCTGGAAATTCATTCCCCCTTCCGCTCCTCACTTTGTTGGACTCTGGGAGGCTGGAGTAAAAAGTGTCAAGTATCACTTAAAGCGAGCAGTGGGAGCGCATACCTTGTCGCAAACTGAGTTTTCTACCGTCTTATGTCAGGTCGAGGCCTGTTTAAACTCTCGTTCGATTTCTGCTCTTACCGACGAACCTACCGATCTATCTTCGCTGACACCCGGTCATTTCATTATCGGGCGACCACTTATCGCGGTTCCTGAGGAATTCGCTTTAGAGATTAAACCAAATCGACTTGACCGATGGCAACAAGTCAGAAAAATTACCGAGCAAATCTGGCGTTCGTGGTCCTCTGATTACCTCCATACGTTGCATCAACGTCGAAAGTGGTCACAGGATCGCGCAAACTTAAGTGTAAACGAACTTGTTCTTTTAAAAAATTCTTTACTTCCACCTTCTAAATGGCTACTCGCGCGCATCACTCAGTTGCATCCTGGCCCGGACCAAAAGGTCCGCGTTGTCACCGTGCGCACCGTCGACGGTGAATTGAAACGACCTATAACCCAGATTTGCCCGCTGCCGGTCAAGTCACAAAGTGAAAATTTAGATTCGACCGAGTAATTACTAATTATACTTTTGTATCTTGCGCGTTAATTTATAAGGTATATTATAGGCTGCGTTTCATCTCTACTTTATATGCATATTTTAAGAAGCAATATTGTCAGTTTTTTCTTTGTCTTTTTGCGTTGCCTTTGACAGACTACTGTTTATCGTCGTTTACTACTGTGGATTGTCATTCATGTATTCAAAATCCAACGTTTGCTATATTACTCTCAAATCATAATCATAGTTTGCGAAGACCAAGATATATCGTTTTGCCTCCTCTGGATGCAAGGCGGACGGTATGTTCAAAACCATATCTATGTGATCGAAATATCGTTCCAATAGCGGTTAATAGCTCGTCGGTTTGCTTGAGACAGTATTGTTTCCCAGCGTTCCGGAGATTCCGTCATCCGTGACTGTTGACAGTTTTTGTTACATGAATGTGCCGGTTTCAAGAGACCAGTGAGAGTCGAATCGCCGTAAACCAAAGTACTGTCAGAGAGCTCGTCAGGCTCTCGCAATAAATTCAAAGAATATCCGCACACTCGACCAGTTATTTAAAAGTTATAAACCCACAGTCCAGCGAGCCAATCCTAACATGCTGTTGTCAACACCATGCGTTCCCCTACTATTCCCCTGCGCGTGTGTACATGTTATTCAATAAACGCATGATTCAGCTTATTTTCATCTTACCGGCAATGTGTTTTTTATCGTCCTCTGTTTTACCGATTACAGTGACCGACGACTCGCGGTTACTGAATGTGAGAAACAGACATCAGCGCCCGAACCGGAAGTGTATCGTTACAGAACCCTCAAATTTGTATACCTCACGATGACAAACTGTGTGTTTAAATACGTATGGTTTAACATAATAAACGTTGCATTGACATTATATGTGTCCCTCACAACGGGCTAGCCTCCAACTTTTTCTATAAGAACCCTACATCTCTCGATATTTAAGAAAATGTATGTCTCTTGACAGTGGCAGCACTGTCGCGCTGCTCAGTGCTTGTCGCGGCTCCGCTACATGCTGCCAAATAATGCAAATTATGCCTCGAAAACTCAAAAGTAAGCCAATTTGGGATACAGGCCGTCTATGTCAAGCGATTCGGCCAATTGCGGAAGAAGTTTAGCGCGTAGTGGGAGCGTCACGTGGTACCTACGAGTTTCTCTGTGCCAACTCTCGGCGGACGAATAATATTAATGTGCATGTGCATATTCTTATGTATACATACAGGGTGTTTCACGCAATTGTTTCAGATCATAACTCCCTTACGAAAAAATATCAAAAGAGAAAGATAAATGGTTCGAAGAATGCTACATTCGTAGGCCCTTAGATTTTTTAGGTGCAACTGTGCATGTGCAATTAACAATTGCATCATTTCTTTAAATAGAAATGCATATTTTTGCACATATATGCATATATCTCTGTTCATCCTACGTAAAAAATTATTATGGGGGGGGGGTACCATAGCAAAAAAATTATTAGTTCTCGAGATATTTTCAAAATCTGCCTTTAACGAAGAAGATGCTCATTACAAATCAGTTTCTGTTATAACAACAATGTCGAAACGGCGTTTACGTTTACTACATCGTCGTGAAGCGCTTGAGTATCTTCTTCAATAAAGACAGGTTTTGAAAATATTTCGAGAACTAACAATTTTTTACGTAGAATAAACAGAGGAATTGATTAGTGCAACAAAAAATATGCATTTCTATTAAAAAAAAATGATGCAATCGTTTATTGCACCTGCAAAGTTGCACCTAAAAAAAATCTAATAAGGCCCTACGAATTCGTCCTTCGAACTATTTATCTTTCTCCTTTGACATTTTTTCGTAAATGCATTAAGCAGAATTCATGGATGTTGATCTCGTCGTCGTTGACCTCCTGTGCCACGTCCCTGATGCCTTCTTCTTCCTCGCACGTTTCGCCTCGAGCGACCACCTCGCCTCCTTGCACGGTGATCGGCGTGTGTGTTATGTTTAGGACGGGCAACACCGTTCGTCCTTCTGTATCCGTCGAAACGACACATCTTGGGACGCTGAGGGACCGCTCCCGTAGTCCTTCAACGCAAATGTTCTGCGCTGGTGACTCGCTGCGCACCGTCACATGTCCTAGATAATTTCGTGGAATCACACACGGTTCTTCCGCTACGAATGTCGCCCGACACGGAGCCGTGAATGTTGCCGTCGTCTGATACACCTGGTCCAATGAAGGGGCGACTATGAGTTCGCCAGCCCGGCTGAGTATGACAACTCCCTCAGCTTCCGTGTTGGGTGTCCAACGAGGAGCGGTATCGCTTGGCTGCAGCTTGGTACTACATGCACCGTGACGCGGGACTCTACGGCATCGATACTTATGTTAGCAGTAAATACACCGATCGGACGTACCTGTCCTGCTCCATATCCAACGAACGGGTTCCGCATCGTCTCATGATACGTGAACTGCATTTCGTCAGCGACATCCTGCCGCATTGCTACTACGCTGCTACCTAAGTCGATGTAGCATTTTATTGGGTGTCCGTTAATGAAAGCATCCTTATAATATTTCCTATGTGTATCTTCCGTGATATGCATGACCACTGACGTTTGACCCAGCGTTCCTGTTCTTGCTGCCACGGTGGATGTTGTTGGTGTTACCGTCTGTTCGCTTCCCCACACCTCTCGATTAGTCGTCGGGCAGGCACGCGATATGTGGCCTGTGTTTCCACATTTGAAACAAATAACCGCTCTGTCCTGGCTGTTTACAAACAAAACAATTACTCTCCGGCCGCGCAGCCCCCCTCCCCATATGCTACACGTTGATACGCTACGGGGTTCTCACGTATAGATACAGATCCTGCTTTCAAATCGGGCAACAATTCGCTTGGTTTGTTGTAACGTCTTAACGAGCCTAAAAAATCTTTATATCTCGGATTATTTAACCCGTTTACAACCCATTCGATGATTTCCTCATCCGTCATCAATGCGCGGTTGCATTTTGCGATCTTTTCGTAAAAATATTCAATAATATTCTGACCTGCGGCTTGTTTGTATTCTTGTGCTTCTACTCGCATCTCCCGGGTGTTCCTTTTGCACGGGAAGTCTTGGCGCAGTTTGATTTTCCAGTCCGCCCATGTGCGTTCCCGGCGCGGGAGGCTATCCCTCTACCGTTTTGCGACGCCCGCGAGTGAGGATAGGGCATAGTGTCTTACCGCTATATCATCCCATTGGTATAAATCACGATATTCCTCGATTTTTTCAATCCACTCATCTACAGACAGCTGTTTGGACACCGGATCGAAATTCGGTAACACGTTTTCCAAGTTGCGGAAGTGTTGACATGTCTTCGCCGCTTCGAAATCGAGTATTCGCCCCTTAATCGGCCTCTGGATTTCTTTCGGCACCAGCATTTCGCGTCCACTTACACGAAGCTTCCCAACCACGACTTTTACTACGTGAAAAGTATCTCTCGTAATCACTTACCGCGCCCCGAAAATCACAACGACTTCCGCCGCACCACGTGTTCTCTACCGTCCTTTATCGGTGATTTTTCTCTTCTCTAAATCGCGGATATGTTTCCGCGACGCGTGAAATCTCAGATCTCACTTCTGAGTAACTGTTGTACTTTTATTAACTAACTCTTGAACTTTTATTTATTAGCTCGCTCGATACACGAATGTAAATTACGTCAGCTAGCTTGAACCGCCTCGCGAATTCGCCGTCTCACTCTCTCACACAATCTCCCCTCTCACTCACTCACAGATACACCACACTATCAATATTATATTTTAAATACCGTTTCAGTATACCCTCTTAAGTTGGGATTACATGTCACATATTAATTCAGTAACTCAATCATATTTACAATTCAGTTACAATTGGAAAAGAATTCTAATAAATACAAAGTAATTATAGTATGTACTTCTTAATTCGATGTGTATAGTGTATAAAAATGGAGTCCATATTTGGATCTTGATTACACTGTCCAACACCAAATTTGATTTCAATATACTGTTGGGCCCTTCTTATAGAGTTTTTTGCGCTGATTCCGAATCTGTCCTTAATTTTTTTTCTATACGCACAGTTTTTGAAAAACATGGCTTTGAAAAAAAAACATATTTTTCAACTTTAAACAAATATTGTGATGTTATTATAAAAGATGTTGAATTGTTCTTTACAGCAAAAGATTCTGTAGACTTTCCCGAATCCAGTGATATATAATATTAATACATTATGATTGTTTAAACATGTTTTAACAGTCATTAAAGACGAAGAGACACCAGTTTTCCACCAATTTTTGAGGATAGTTTCCAATTTATCTCAAAAAATAAGGGTCCAGCGGAAAATCGAACTATACCACGCGTTAGAGCAGACTTTGCAAAACCCCTCTTGGAAGTTTTTGCAGCATCGACGTTTTTTTCGAACCAGAAAGCAAAATATCTTCGCCCGACATGAGTTGCGGCAAGTGGAAGTATTTTATATTACATATGTACTTACTAACAGTAAGACTTACTTCATTTCCAACTTCAAATGTACATGCGCTATATACATTTGTAGACTCCAAATCGTATGAAACACCCATAGTAAAAATGATGTATACCGAATAGACAGTTCTTACTAATACACGACACATCGGTAACATTGAGCACGACACCCAAATGGTATGGGGGCTCCTAGAGCCCCCCGGGGCATTGACAACAAAGTCCATAAGATGCAATGTCTGTACTGATCTTAAGTCTGTGCGCCGTACTTGCTGGAACCAAAGTGGCCCCAATACCACTTCGGTGTCGCGCCCAATGTTACCGTTAGTAACATATTAGCAAGTACCGAATATCCTGTATATACCCAATTTCTATGATTTGAATATGATTTGAAGATTACAAATGTATATGGCGCGTGCATTTGAATGGTCAAAATGATGTAGTAGGATAATTACGATAATTATGGAGTGCTACAGTAATGTAAAGTAATAGATTCATGAGCATTAATATCTTAACGTACATTTATAATATTGTTAAGAGTGTGATCTCTCGTTTCTGTTAATTACAAAATTACAATAAAATTATTTAGGATAATTTTATATCAATAGTTTTCCATTTTGCATTTATCTTACGTATCAAATGAACTTTATAATCTTAATGTAATAATGTTTTTTTGAACAAAACTAATAAAATCACTTTTTTGTTGAAATGAATTGATAACCTACTAGTTTGAAGGTAATATTGTATTCTCATATATTAAACACAATAAAAAAACGACCACTTTTTGGAGGCGCCATCGTCGATTTTGTTCTAAATGAAATATGTCCTAGTCCATGTGAAATTAGAGGGGTTTAAGTCATCATTTAGCCGGTTCCGATTTTTTTAGAAATGACAGCCCTTCGAAATTTGCAATTTTTGCCCGCTTTTTGGCGAAGATGGGCCTCGCTTACAAATTTTTATCTCAGGAACTGTTTGTCCGATGGAGCTACATATTTTTTAGTTTTCTTCAGAAAGGATTGGGCTATTATAAAATAAATTTTGCAATCTCGATAATCAACTTTACATTGTCGAAAAATTTAAACAAACGCTTTTTTTACATTTTTTTTATGAGGGGCCAAAATGATTTAAATTTTGTGTGTGTGTGTGGGAAAATATGGTTATATTCCTTGAAGTTTCCCCTTCAAAATGAGCCCTTGGAAACGGTGGCGATTTGAAAATTGGCGTCACAATGAGCTGGGAAAGTATGATTATATGTACCCCTGTTTCAGGTAGAGGCGAGTCAAGCGCACCGCTATTATCCCGAAACCCTCATCGGTTTGAATGGAATAAAATCATAAGTCTTGTTGGGTTCTAGAAATCATTCCACAAGTTTGGACATTACTAACAACGGATTATCTATTTATTACATAGCGACAAAATGTCATTAGTAAAAGAACCCCGCCTAAGCAAAGTAGCTGACGCTGGGCATTAAGTTCTTAAGTTTATTTTATCCCATCCCACCTACGAAACCTATTTTTTAAATTTTCAATACTAGGCCAACATAAAAAAGTTGTAAAATGCAACTTTTAATATTTTTTCTACAATTCCGACCAACTGCAATTTCTGAAAAAATATCTCTTCAGATCATGTAGTAAACTAATTGTTTATGAACAAATTTTATTTGTGCGTCAGTTTTAATATACAAATATCAGCGTACACATGCCGTGCGTGATTATTTACATCTTTCTTATTACTTTCCTATCGGAAAAGAATATCTTTCGTATTCAAATTTAAATTAATTATATTGTGTGACGTGGCAGATTTGCCAACGTCCTCCGCGACCGATTATCGGAAGAACGGGTCACCCTCAAGCAGAGATAAATACGAGATGGGTAGTGGCGAGCGCTCGCCCTGGGCACGAGCGAACCCATGGGCGAGTATTCATGTTTTTGAGCGTCGCGCCAATTTGCGCGACGCGTTTTCGCAGGACCGTAATCGGGCCCCCAAGGGGGGACCCGAAGCACCTCTCCAGCCGAGAAAACAGAAAATGAGCGAAACTCCCACTCCGAGGAAACAAAGGGATCCACGCGGCCCAGGGTTTCCAACCTGGAGGCGCCGACAAGGGCATGCGGAGCCAAGCCAGGGATATCAGCTGCCTTGCCGTCGCCTCAGCCGGAGAGAAACCTGGCCAGTTGCCGGATTGGCCCGCGTTGATCACCTCCGAGGAAAGCGACGAATCGACGACATCGCTGCCGGAGAAAAATCGGTAAGCGATAGGTCGAATTGTACGAGGGGGAAACAGAGCGGAAAGGGGGGACGCTCCGCTTCCGCGTTCCCGAGTCATCGCGTAGAAGATCACTTCTTGGTTGGCTCTGGCGAGTAATAGTCGCGATTTTGTTTGCATTTTCAAATCGAGTTTGTTAAGACTGATTATCCTAACACGCTGCCGGAATAGAGGGACAAGGAAGACCATCGTTTAAAGTGATCTTCCTCGCGTTGGCTCGGGAAGCGTGTCGTGTCCGCGATCGCGTCGCCGAAACACCGACGCGGCTTCGAGATTGCCGGTATTCGTAAGAACAGTAGATTCGCGAGCCGATAGAATCCGTCGGTCAACGAACGCGCGGGGAAATATTATTTGGCGGGTGCGCTGCACTATTTGATATTTAGCGAGGATCCGCGCGTCGTTGTACGTTTCACTCTAACCTCGTGGCATTCCACGGTGTGTCGCCGCCACATGCTCTGGCCGTGTTTCCGTGACTTGTTCCGCCGAAGAGAAGTACATTGTATCGCGTATTCCATCGGAATTCGGCCGTAGGACGCGGGTAACACGCACGCCAACGTCGTCAACACGTTGCTGCCGGATTTGACGCGTTTAGAGAAGGGCCCTTGAAGGGCAAGATCGCGTGTGCGACGATCTTTCGTCGCCGACCACCTGTCACGCTAACCTAAAAGCGCTGCCGGTTGCTGCCGGGAGTGTGTTTTGTTGACCATCTGACAATAAAATTGATCTTAGCCGAAATTCTGTAACTCTTCATTTCGTGAAAAACCTTCCCGCTGTGCCGGTTATCGGTTGTCGCAGGCTCGAACAAGCGTTTCTCGAGGTGCTCGTCTTCGCAGACGGTGAGCGTCTAGAAGTAAACATATTTTTATAATTTGTTACTTTATCCATTACTTACATTATAATTTAAATAACAATTTTTTTGTTGAAATAATTGTTCAAATAAACATATTTTTATAATTTGTTACTTTATCCATTACTTTCGTTATTATTTAAATAACAATTTTTTGTTGAAATAATTGTTCAAATAAACATGTTTTATAATTTGTTAATTTATTAATTACTTTCATTATTATTTCAATCACAATTTTTAATACATATCATACACATTTATATACAAAATATTTATAAACATGATTATTAAAATACAATACTCGTACAATCCATACTTACAATACTGTAGGGAGATGTAATTTCTGAGCGGCGAGAATTCCGTCGAATGTCGCGTCGTTACTAACTGTAACGACGCGACGATTCGATATCTGTTATGTTTATCGATTTCGACATTCATATTTCAAATATACAAATTCTTCGTCATTCCGGTTCGGCGTAAGAAAACGAAAAGACGTGTGTGATCTCAGACGGAGACACAAACGGGATAATCCATTAATTGTATTTGTAATTTTGAATCTTAAACAACTTAAATCCTACAATACTATATTTACAACATTTATATTTAAACATTTGTTTTAACAATAAATCAGTATTGGATTATTCGAGAGTTTTAACTTGAACTCATTCTGACTTCGGTTCTCGTAACCCAGGTAACCCGGTTTGATCTCGGTTACTCGGGTTACGAGAACCGAACTAGGATTCGCATCCTTGTGTGATAGAAGTAAATTATAAAAATTAATTTTTTCAACAATTATTTCAACAAAAAATTGTTAGTGAAATTATAATGAAAGTAATGGATAAATTAACAAATTATAAAAATATGTTTATTTGAACAATTATTTCAACAAAAAATTGTTATTGTGTTACGAGCATGGGCCGTGAGTAGCAACGAGTGGCCGGCGAAGGGTTGTCACCCTAGGAATATGGTATCAATTTGTTAGTAAGGTGCACGGACGAACCCAATGCGAAATTGGGGAGCCGCTAGGATTGTAGACAGCGAGGACGAACCTGATGCGAAATCAGGGAGCCTCTAGGAATGGAGTCAAACGCAGACGAACCTGATGCGAAATCAGGGAGCTGCTAGGAAGGTGAAACTTCGTGAACGAACCCAATGAGAAATTGGGGAGTCACTAGGAAAGACGTGCAGACGAACCCGGTGCGAAACCGGGGAGCTGCTAGGAGGTTGTAAAACAGCGCGGACGAACAATGCGAAATTGGGGAGCCGCTGGGAGGTTGGATAAGAGCACAGACGAACCTGATGCGAAATCAGGGAGCTGTTAGGATGCGGACGAACCTGATGCGAAATCAGGGAGCCGCTAGGATGGTATAGTTTTCGTGGACGAACCCAATGCGAAATTGGGGAGCCACTAGGTAGGAAAAATCTCTGTTTGGACAATTGGTAAAGCGCAAACGAACCTGATGCGAAATCAGGGAGTCGCTAGGATAATTAGTAGGCCTCGTAACTAATATAATTTGATTGATACAACCCGAGCGGTTAGGTTGTATCGTGTGGAAACGTTCAATTACTAGATTAGGATACTGGACAATAATAATGGGTTAAATAACTTTGCTCTAATTATCAAAGAACACACATATATTCTAATTATAAATACCTGTGGTATACTTGTAATTGTCGCGAATGAAGTTAACTAATGATATAGGAGAAAGAAAGAAGTATTACCTAAACAATGTTGCACGGTTTTCACGCACTGGCAATGCGGGGGACTTGGAAGCAACTTTAACACTGCCTAATAGACTTTAAACCGAACTTGCGGAATCTATATAGTTGACTCTGATCTGAAAGGTACTTTAGCCCGATCTCACTAAAAGTTGAATTTCCAAGTTACAGCACGACGTGACGCGATACGTGTCTACCGAAGTACTAGCCCCCGAGAGTGAGAATCTAAGGGTTTATATACCCCTACAATGAATGCAATGCTCTATTCATAATCTAATCATGCTTAGGGCTTAGGGCCAGACTAATAACTCTAGTTTTTTGTCACTTTCAATTAAATCGGTCCAGAGCTCGGTCTTCGTTAAAAGGTTCAACTACGATATGAAAGGTTATCTAGGACGCTTTCTGCCAGAGACGATCTAGAAGAGATACATTAGGGGGATCCCTTTGTAAATTATTCGTATTCTCTAACAGTATTTTCTAACGGATCTCCAAATGAAATTAGATCACCAAGCACGCTCGTATCTTTTTCCGTAGAAAAAATGTCTGTGGAATTCGCTGCGGGTAAAAAATGGTGAGAGGTGTCCTGGTTTTCGTCAGGCATGGTCACCTCCCGCGACAGACTTGGAAGAGATCTGTTTCTGTTTATTATCGGCGAATGCTGTACTTTACCCAGGGCGGGCTCTCTCTCCTATTTCATCCGAACTGCTTGTATCCTTCTGTATCGGCCGTTTTTCTCGGTCTCGGTGTAATTGCCTAATGCAATATCCAATCGCATCAGTATTTGCATCTGCATTCGGTATGTGAATCTTGAAATCGGGGTTCTTGCATTCCCTCGGGATAAGCGGGAAACAAATGGAAGTAGGATTGCGTGGTAATGTATCCGCATTTTTATTTATCTTTCCAGATTTATGAACAACCTGATAATCATATTCCAAGAGTCGAAGCTTCCACTTCACGAGTCTCGATGTCGGATCTTTTACAGAATGTAACCAAACTAACGGACGATGATCGGTAACCAGTGTAAACTTTGTTTCGTACACATACGGTCGGAAATATATAACGGCGTATACCACTGCGCGATGCGTAAGCAATCGGTAAATCGCTTCCTATCTCGCCTTGATTGAGTACTGCTCCGATAGCATATTCTGTGGTTTGTTGAAATCGACAAAGTTCATCACGTAACTGCTTGAAACTATTCTCTTGTTCTTCATCCCATTTGAATTTCTTGCCTTTTCCCAAAAGGTTAATTAAAGACTTTGCTTTCGTAGTGAAATCTGACACGAACCTACGGTAATATCCTACTAGATCCAAAAATTGCTGGATATTTTTCTGTGATTTTGGAATTAGAAAATCTTTGACTGCTTTTAACTTCCGGGGATCGGGTCTTACTCCCTGTCTCGAAATAATATGACCTAGATACGTAACCTCCTTTTGTAAAAATTCGCATTTATTCGCAAACGATTCAACAATTTCCGGACTTTAATATTGTGCTCGTGCAACGACGAGGCGTAAACTACGATATCATCCAGGTAAACGAAAACGTCCGTTCCTTGAAGCCCAGTTAATACCTGATTCATGAGACGTTGAAAAGTAGGTGGAGCATTTTTCAAACCTAACGGCATTCGCGAAAATTCGTAATGTCCGTTAGGAGTCGTAAAAGCTGTCTTTTGTCCATCTTTCGGATACATCTCTATTTGATGATATCCGCTGGCGAGATCGAAAACAGAAATATTTGGCCCCACCGAGATGATCTAATATTTCGGTAATTTGAGGCAATGGGTACTTATCGGAAACAGTTTTCTCATTAAGCGCGACAAAATCTATCACCATACGGCAACGTTTGTTACCCTGTGCATCTGCTTTTTTGGGTACAATCCACAAAGGCGAATTGTACGGAGAATTCGACGGAGTAATAATACCTTCGGACAATAAACCATTAACTTGTTTCTTGATTTCCTCTTGGTGAACAGGAGGATAGCGATACTGTCTCGTGTTAACCTTCCTCCGGTTAACCGGGTTCGGGTTAGGCCGCGCTCACAGTGGACCCGTTTTCGTCCGATTTGGCCGATGTTCGACGCATCTGTCTCTTTGTTCAAACGTACGAAAAAGAGACACAACGTCGGACGTCGGCCGAAACGGGTCCACTGTGAGCATGGCCTTAGGGTTAGGTCCGCGGTTCGCATCCCTGATTTCATACTTTGTCTTCGAAAAAACCTTATTATAATCCAGGAATTTTTATGCAGTTGGGGCGGGATTCGAAGTCGGGCCTACCGTTTAACTCCATGATGTGTTTCCTCGCTGAGCCATGCGAACCTATATTGTTAGATTCGTTAATTTTTATTCTTATAGACTCAAATCATATCAAATCATATAATTATAATTATTAGAAAAGATAAACTTCTGTAAAATATTTTTTACGTAAAAATCAATCCACTTTTTTTACTGAAGCATAGTATTAGTATATTAACGGCTAAGAGATATACACATTTTCTTAAGTACTTCAATCGCACGTAAGCATAGAAACACATACATATATTTTTTAAATAAACGAAAACATTTTATTGTGAAAAACATGTATTTTTATAATATACAGGGTGTGTTTCATGCAATTGTTTCAAGCCGTAACTCTGTTATTAATGCATTTACGAAAAAATATAAGAGAGATAAATGATTCGAAGAGCGCTACATTCGTAAGATTTTTTAGGTGCAACTGTGCATGTGCAATTAACAATTGCATAATTTCTTTATGATTACTCTGTTCATTCTACGTAAAAAATTATTAGGGGGTATCATAGCAAAAAAATTAATAGTTCTCGCGATATTTTCAAAACTTCCCTTTATTGAAGAAGATGCTCATTAGTTTTCGTACTCAACTTATGACGAACTTTTTAATCTTACAGTTCAATCACATTGTGTAAGACGTAAGAGCTACGATTATTTTTCGTGCAACAACTTCGTCGCACATATTAAGAACATTAATTAATTATGAATTAATTGATGAATTAATTAATTAATGTTCTTATGATAGAAATGTATGTCGATTAAGTGACACACACGAATTCAAAGTAAACTAAAATTAAACATTCTACTCCCAATATTAAATAAAGATTTATTTTATAGTTCTATAGTTACAAGTTCCTCAGTACGGGAAAAATCCTCTTTTACACGTCCATAACGGCGTACTTTCTGAGACGTCGTTTTGACGGT
>CM052319.1:14493141-14504369 GCA_028455605.1 Lasioglossum malachurum
ATAATATATATAATATAAAATATAGAATAATAATATATAATATATATAATATAAAATATAGAATAATAATATATAATATATATAATATAAAATATAGAATAATAATATATAATATATATAATATAAAATATAGAATAATAATATATAATATATTAAAAATTTCAACATCTCGAAAAGTGATCGGAGTTGGTCTGGGTTAGATTTGAAATTGAAATCAATAATATTATATAATATACAATATATATATAATACATATAATACATAATATACAGTATATAAAATATATAATATGTTATATAATATAATGTACAATGTATAATATATAATGTATAATATATGATGCATAATATATGATATATGATATATATTATGATAGTGAGACCCTGTTTTCTCTCATCTCCACAGCGCGTGTAAAAGCAAAATGTAAACAAACGCCGTGCTGGGACAGCCTTACATTGCCGCAGAGCGTGCAGAAATACGAAAAATTCAATACAGTATTAGCGATAGTTTTTTGGGAAAAAGTTGTTCAGAATGATGACCTCGATAACATATTTCAACGTTATCAAAATGGGTGAGGAAGCCTCTAAAGTAAATAATTACCATGAATAGTTCACCTAAGCAGTGTTGGGCAAGAAATAAATTTATTTAAATAAATAATTATTTAAATAACAATTTAAATAACAAGTTATTTATTATTTAATTTAAAATAATAAAGTTAATTGTTATTTACAAATACAATTTCAATTATTATTTATATTGACAAATAATAAATTAAATTGTATTTTTTTATAGGCAGCTAGGCCCTCCGGACGGGCTCGATCACTGGCGATATACCTGAAAGGTTGCTATAGCAGACAAAAAACGCGCACGTGTTCATTGTATATACAAAATACAAGAAATAAGAGAAGACCATAAACTATTTATTTGATTTCCACCTCAATCCAAATAATAAATTAATATTTTATTTGCAAATAAGGGAGAGAGAAATAATAATTTATTTAAATAAAAAGTTTAGTTATTATTTGCAATTAAAATCACACGTGTTTATTTATTATTTAAAATAAAATTTGCCCAAGACTGCACCCAAGTCACTAACAATTTTATTGCACTGCAAATGTTATGAAATGTTGTGTGAGATTTCTCAACGGCAACTACTCTCGACACTCATTATTATTTTGCGCCCCACGATTTTCTTTTTAAATCTAACAAGTATTTTCATAGCTATAAAAAATATTTCATACGCGCGAACAATGATATACGATAATAAGAAATATAATTTTGAAAATTTTCACACACACACACACACACACACACACACAATGGAAACTGATTAATCTTCAAATGTTGCTTCGCTTTCTGTAAATTAAATTCGATTGGTGTTTGTAAAAAAGTTGTAAAGAGCTGCAATCGTACACGTATACGAGTGCAAAACGCATCATCCCTTGCGGGGATCGAACCCGCGACCTTTGGATTAGAAGTCCAACGCGCTATCCTCTGCGCCAAAGGGACTACGTATTGCTCTGTCTTTATACATATATAAATTGTATACGCAGAAGACATTTAAAATTATTAACGAAATTTTAATTCTTGTAGTGTAGCCAAATACTTTATATGTGAATTTTCAAATATTAAATAAATAATTATTAGGGTATACTTCCGAAAACTGGTCACGTCCGATTTGGATCTCGAAACCATGTTTGCGAGAAGACTTTTCAACGACTCAAAGTTTAAGGCTCAAAATATTGCGAAGAATAGTTTTACCATTTTAGTGTCAGTCTCTGTAATTTTTAAAACTTCTATGCTTCGATTTCACTGAAATTCTGAAAACAAGATCTTTTTGGATAAAAATATTTGCGAGAAGAATTTTTGATCAGGGGGGGGGGTTGGGTTTTTCAAAATTTTAGGTCATAACTTTCGAATAGCCAACAATACATCGGACAAACATGGTTTTTATAAAAAATGATTCGCTTACATTTATTTAATGGTTCATTTTAGAGGGCTTTCCAAAACGTTGTTATCCGCATAAAACCTTTAGACTTGATCAGGTTGGAACCTGAACATTTTTTTTACTTGTAATAAAGGAAATATACAATTAAAAAAAAAAGAAAGCTCCGCAAGTTAAAAAATAAATACACAGTTTTCGTCAATGTTCATTGATAAAAAATAATAAGAACACTTCAGTTTTAAAATACCAGAAAAAAATTTTTGATTTTGTTATTCGAAAAAAGGTAATACAACATAAAAGATGCAGCCTGTCCAGATCTTCAAGTTTCGTCGAACATATTTTCGGATACAGTCAATAATGTGGAAGATATTATTTTCCCGTTATCTGATGGAGTTAAAATTTTAGAACAGATTTTTTTTATTTATCGAAACAATCCTGGGGATGGCCCAAAAAAATTCAAATGTCGAAAATAAGAGCCACCCTAAAATACTCAAATTATCAAATATCTCCTTCAATTAATATATATATACCATCAAATATGTGTGTGTGTGTATTTCATATGCAATTTCAAATTCGACTATAATGCCTTTTATCCATTACACAAATAAATATACATATAAATTACACTGTTCTCAAACAATTTTGGGTATAAATAATCAGTAGGTGATTTATAAATATTAACGCGTTGAACACGATTCCGAAAATCTTATACAGCGTGTCCAAAACCCGTCTAGGGGTGTTTTTAACTTCTCAGATAAGCATATTCAGTAAAAATGTTTGCAATAAAAGTTGTAGGGATCAATGGAGGACATATGTCCATGACCTTGTATTTAACCTTCGGATCCATTTTCAAGGTTATTTGGAGGTCAGTACATATTTTTTATGGCCTCTAGCAGTCATTTTAATCTAGGACATAAGTACATATCTGAACGTGAAATTTCGAGCTCTTTCAGAATCCGTAGTCAAAAGTAGGGGTTCCCACTTTAAAAATGCGTATTGACCTTCAAATAATCTTGAAAATGGTTCTGGAGGGGCGGTCAAATACAAGGTCATGGACATATGTCCTCCATTAATCCCTGCAACTTTTATTGCAAACATTTTTACCGAATATGCATATCTGAGAAGTTAACACCACTGGACAGGTGGTTTTGGACACCCTGTATACCAGGTATGTAAATATGAAACCGGAATTTTTGTATCGAAAATACACGTTTATTGTAAGACAATGATACAAAATATTTTATTCGAAGTATTGCCCGGTTGCTACACATTTTTCCCATATCTCTGACAATTTGTGGATGCCACGCCAAACAAACTGTTCTTCTTTTGAGGCAAATCAGTCGTCGAATCATTTTCGTACATTTTCGTAAGATGTGGAGTGCTGCCCAGCAAGTGCGTGTCCCATCGATGCAAATAAGCAATAATCGGATGGAGCCAAGTCTGGTGAGTAAGCCGCATGCGAAAGTATTTCCCAACTAAACGCCGCAATCGTTTCCTTTGCCGGTTTTGCTGTGTGTAATGATGCATCATCATGAAGCAAAATCACTTTGCGTTGCCTTTTTGAAGTGAAACTATTTGCTGAGGGTAACGATTTTCTGATGTAACGGAAGTCGATGTTACGGTAGGCGAGTGGCGCGAAAATTTAAACGGAGAAAAACAATTTCTTACCCCGACCACCGACGTCAGAGTTGAGCAAAAAATTAATCAACGATTGACGACTAAATTTCTACTTCAATCGTTTATAATCGCAATTAACAATTAATCTCCTTGTTTAGTCGTTAATTGCGGTTAACGATTAAATACTTATTAATCGTCAATTGCGATTAACGATCATTAATCGTCAATCGGATAATTGATTAATGATTAACTGCTGAAATTTCGAAATGAAATACGTAATCAAAACTGTATGGATACTGAAAAAAATGTAAACTGAGTTTAGGTGTATTGTCATTTGGTCTATAATACAAACTCTGTTTACGTGCTTTTATGTTTTAAGTTATTATTCCTGGAAAGCTACGACGATTGACGATTAAATCAATCGATTGAATCAATCGCCGATTTTTCGACGATCTCTTTTTTAAATCGTACACATTAATCAATCAATCATGATTAAAATTTTAATCGATTAATGCCCAACTCTGACCGACGAGGTATAGAATAGACCTATCATCCAATGTATTTTGGCGGCCATCTTTGCCAGAGCCACTTAGCCTGTTTTTCTTGTCACTTCCTGTATTACCAACTCGGTTTAGGGCCACAAACAGGGTTTCGTCGGTGGTGCTGGCTCTAAAATAGGCTGACAGCACAGACGAGATACAGGAATAAGATTCCTATACCTCGCTTGTGCTGACAGCTTTCTTAGTGGTAGCACCACAGACGAGATATAGAAATAGACCTGACACCCAATGCACCGACGAGATACTATTAAAGACTGCCAGCCTTACGAGAGTTGGTGAGACGCGAATATTTCGGTGTTCTCTTACGTCCTCTAGGATAGATTCTGACTGGAGTGAGAACCAGAAGGCCACCGACGGCATTTCATCGGTACAGCAGACCACTGTTTCGTGTTACGTTCTTCGACGAACGTGTTCGAGATAAACTGATATTTCAAACGATGTTTTGGTGTTCTTTAGCAGCAAAACTAATATCAAAAACAAAAAATTCCTGGAAATATCCTATGTAAGAGCATAATTTTAGAAAAATCAACAATTCCTACTTCAAATTTTATATGAGATACCTAAATTTGTAATATCAAAAAATTGGGTTGGAACGAAAGTTCGTAGCGTTTTTAAATTAAAACCCAAAGATGAAATTATGATATTTATACATAGAGAGAGAGATTTGTTCAATAACTAACATATTTTCCATTCTATTCTATTACTTTTTGCCATTTTTTATGTGACTTATCATGTTATTCAATAAACCTATGAATACATATCTTAATTTTATCTTTGAATTTTGATTTAAAAAGGCTACGGACTTTCGTTCGAACTTAATATTTCATAAACGAGCATTATTTCCTTACACTTTTTTTTATACATAATTGTTTCAAGAATCGATCTGTGGGAACAGAAATAAGCAAAAAAACGGAATAACTTTTATTTGACGCATGCTGTTCCGAATAATAAAGAGTTCGATTAAAATAATTAAGTGGATTAATTAATATGTAGGATGTGTGGCTAGTGGATCGGTGATCAAGCTGGGAAAAAGACGTATAACGACGAAATCCAAAAGTATTATGTGATGGAATATACAGGGTGAGCATTATAAAGCGTTAGAGACGAATATCTCGAAAAATATTGATTATACGCAAAAATGTTTGACATGAAAGTTGTTCTGTAGCGAAGGGCACATCATGTGGTGGGATTTTTATTTTTCCCGATGGGGACACTCCAAGGTGAGGAGGTCACCTTGATTTTTTTAAATGGAAAGACCTACTTTCTGCATCATGAATCGATTGACTATCGAATTCTGAGTAAAAATGTATTGACCTCCATATGTCCTAAATACCACGCACACTGTTGCAGTTCTCCCTAGTATGTATGTACCAGCCAGCTCAGGACCCGGCTCGCGAAGTCACGAGCTGAGGCGAGATCTTGCGCTTTGCGCTCACCAGCCGTCGAACTTCTAAAAGAATAAAACAAGATCGCGCGAGCGAGTTATCTCGATACTCGAGAATCAACTCTGCGTTCTTATGAAATAGATAATGATGTAGGGTCCGCGGGTTCGTGAATTTGAAAAGCAACGGCAGTCTCGCGAAAAGCAAAACGTAAACATCGCGATGTGTCGCGAAGGACAGAGCGCCGTGTTGTGGCAATAGGAGTGTGAAGAGTGTATGTGAGAGGGAGAGAGAGAGAGAGAGAGGGAGAGAGAGAGAGAGAGAGAGAGAGAGAGAGAGAGAGAGAGAGAGAGAGAGTACGTATGGATTGATCGGCGATCGACAGTCTATAAAAAACCTAGTATATTAAAAATCACGTTACAAGTTAAGAAAGAAAACCATTATATAGTACCATTATCTATTTCACAAGAACGCAGAGTTCATATTTCAATCTCGGATATCGAACTTGATCCATTCTTTTCGAACCCCCCCCCCCGACGAATTCGGAGTCGAATCGACGCGACGCGGCGGGCCGCCTGACTTTCTGCGACCCGACCCGGCCCGAACCCGAACATCAGGCGGCCCGCACATCCCTAGTATTTTATATTAAATATTTTATGGTATATTAATTTAACCTATTATAATAACCTATATCATAGCCAGTTATGATCACACTTTAAATAAGTAAATATGGCTCAAATTATTACGTATTTAGACTCATTTTAATTAGAAGAATCTCACAAATACGTTGGTAATTCCGTAAAAAAAGAATGAAAAATAGAAAAGTTTCCTACGTACATTAACGTGTGTAATCGGTACGCAGCCTTTTGAACTGTGCCGGCTGCCTCGTACCTCAGTCCCTCTTTGTCGTTTTTGCTGGTCTAAAAATATGATCAATGCTATTTTTCAATTTCTCTAAAAAACCTGCATTTGTCGAATTTTTGCGTGTTTTTCACTTTGTGTAAATAACATTTTAACCAAAAGATCGGGAAAAAATCTCAAGTATCAATTTCAATTAAATGCAATTATATGATTTAATTAATGCCAGTAAATGAGGAAAATTTATGGAAAATCAAATGGCGTAACGGCTGTTTAAATATTTCGGAGGGCATTTTTGACTACCTCGTCCGGCTAGGCCCTTCATTCCAAATTGTAATATTCCAATATTTCAATATCATTTTAAATATTTCAAGTACTATTTAAAACTATTAATGAGTTTCAACAACACAATATTTTAAATAGAAAACTAAATTTTGACGAATAAAATAAGATTATAGTAAGCTTGCTATAAATGTCGAAAACTCGAGTCTGGCCAGAGACATTGAATTTTCAGGAAACACTATTCTGTGATATCTTGTCGAACGGAGAAAAGGGAAGCGAGGACCGAGGCCTTCGGTCGGGTCGGGTATATCGGTGTGAGACTGCTAATCAAATAACCAACTTAATTATTTATCCTTAACATATTTGGTGAATTTTGTTTTTTTTATTAAAATGATACCAAATATGATATAATTCCGATGATATTTGCTTGTGCAATGAACAACGCAAGTTTCGGACACAAAGAAGGACAGCGTCGGGGAAAAAGGAGACGCGGAGAGTACTTATTCTTTTAAGATTTCGACTTCGACTTCGACTGCAAGCTCTTCGCCTCGTCGCACAATGTACTGATAAGTGAATCATGTTTCAGGAAGTGGTTCACACACACACACACACACACACACACACACACACACACACACACACACACACACATATCGATAAATTATCGAATTCTGAGTAAAAATGTATTGACCTCCATATGTCCTAAATCTAATAGTTTACGAGATATTATCGAAACAATTGTCTATATTCTTTGGATATTATCTCGTTAACTGTTAGGTTTAGGTCATATGAAGGTCAACACTTTTATATTCAGTCTTTGATACTCTATCGATCTATGGTATAAAAAATATATGATTCTATTTAAAAAAACATCGATGACCTTGAAATCTCATTAAAAAATGACCTAGAAAATTTTTTCCCTTACACCGTTACATGTGGACCTTCAAACAGTGTAACTTTGTCCTAAGAAGTTGTTTGTACAACGAAAAATAACGGAGATATTTAGGTGTTCTGTGTCTTCAAACTCACCCTGTATATACATATACATACAGGGTGTTTTCCGCATTCAGTGATGCCATATGGGGTACGAAACGGTACCCAAATTCTCAGAAATCTCTCCTCCTTTTGCCCTTCCACTATTCACCTTCCCTATTCCACCGACACGTTGCGTGTGCCCCGTCGCGCTCTGGTCATCAGAGAGGGGGTACAGCATATACCGTTGATTTCCCCCCATCTGGCAACACTACACGCAATTGTTTCAGGCCATAACTCCGTTATTAATGCATTTACGAAGAGAAAAAATATCAAAAGAGAAAAATAAATGTGTTTTAATAATATTTATACAATTAATAATATTAATATTATAATATATACTAATAATAATATTATTTGTATGAATATTATTAATATTAATTAGTAATTATTAGGTAGAAAATATTAGAGAGTTGTAAACAATATCACAGCATTACAATTGTTGCAGTGTACACATGCACGCATATACTGATATTCGGATTGTGAGAAATATCGAAAAAGGGATCGTTGAGAGTGGGCAGCGTGCGGCTCGACAACCAGTGCTTCGATTGAGCACAACTTTTCTCGCACACGCGCGGCAATTTCAGCCTCAGTAACGTAAGCTTCTCGATAAAATAGGGTTCCTTGAGCACCCCGCAGAATTTTAGAAAATTTATATGATTTGATTCTGAAAAATGAATGTATAACAAGTGTATTTGTGTATATTTTGCAACTCGTAGGACACGTCCTGGAGTCTTTTTGTCCGGTAAGATTATTTTGGTACATTCCCGCCAATATAACTGCCTCAGGGCTCTGGCCGCTCAGCTACCCAATAGTAGATACGTTATTGTTTTCTCGCGTATGCGCGAGAAAAGTTGGGCTCAATTGAAGCACTGTCGACAACGCGACCGTACCTATCCTCGCAGGGAAATACCCAGAGCACCTAAGGGTGCAATAAAACCAGGAAGCGAACACGTTTGCAACAAGG
Source organism: Lasioglossum malachurum (assembly GCA_028455605.1). Lineage (NCBI taxonomy): Eukaryota > Metazoa > Arthropoda > Insecta > Hymenoptera > Halictidae > Lasioglossum > Lasioglossum malachurum. The sequence goes on from CM052319.1 coordinate 14,501,785, forward strand.
CGTCCGTACATACTTTCTCTACAGTTCTTTATGTGATAAAATCGAACTGTAAACTCACTTTTCTCGAAAACAAAGGTGTTTCTCAATAATGGATATATACTACAAAGTCTATATAGAGTTATATAGGTCTAAGCCTATATAGGTCTATATAGGGTACTATTTAAAACTATTAATGAGTTTCAACAACACAATATTTTAAATAGAAAACTAAATTTTGACGAATAAAATAAGATTATAGTAAACTTGCTATAAACGTCGAAAACTCGAGTCTGGCCAGAGACATTCAATTTTCAGGAAACACTATTTTGTGATATCTTGTCGAACGAAGAAAAGGGAAGCGAGGCCCGAGGGTCGCTATCGGAGTGGAGTAAACATTGTAACATGATACGGGTCGGGTCGTTTATATCGGTGTGAGACTGCTAATCAAATAACAAAACTTAATTATTTATCCTTATAGTCCAGTCGCCAGGTACTTTTACCTGGAAAGTATTCCGAACTCAATGAAATTTTGACACGTCATTTAGGGGCACTCTGGGGTGTCGAATCTGAGTTTTCGACCTCGAGGACCCTGTGCAAACTTGGGGAGGGGGTAAAAATCACGATTTTTATTAACTTGTTTTGGTTTTCCGCCTATTACTCAAAAACTATGGGTCCTAAGAACTTTCCTTTTTCATTTTTGGAAAGAGCATTAAATTTCCTTTAAATTTCACTGGTCATACGTATTTTTTGACCCAATAGGCACCGAGAGGTAGGCGTTCGAAATTAGGAAATGTGAACCATCTGAAGTCATTAGGATTTCTGGAGAGAGAGAGTTTTTTACGCATTTCTCAAATTCGTCTTCTTTTTTTATTATTATATATGTACTGTTATGTTATGTATACTGTTATATATAACACCAACAAAAATATAAAAAGGCTTGAATCCACTCGGTCGAAGTAAATAAATTGTGCTGCCCGTCCCAGTTAAAATTGAAAATGTGTGCGTGTGTGTGTGTGTGTAAGGGTTATACGTAGTATGAAGATTATATATACATATATATGTTGAAAAACTAAAGTTATGAATTTGCAATTTCCTGTTAAATGTTACAATGCGTTGCTCAAAATGTCATTTGGAGAAACATTTCCTGATTTCGAACCCCTGTCTCTCGGTGCCTATTGGGTCAAAAAATACGTTTGACCAGTGAAATTTGTAGAAAATTTGCTCTTTCCAAAAAAGAAAAAGGAAAGTTCTTAGGAGCCATAGTTTTTGAGTAATAGGCGAAAAACCAAAACAAGTTAATAAAAATCGTGGTTTTTACCCTCTCCCCAAGTTAGCACAGGGTCCTCGAGGTCGAAAACTCAGATTCGACACCCCAGAGTACCCCTAAATGATGTATCAACACACACACACACAGATCAGAATTAAATAAAATCATGTTACACGCACTTTCTAAATAGCGTCATGTTGCAACAAATTTTCATATAGAGTCAAATAGAATTATTTTTAGAATATCTTTGTACGCGCGCGGGCGCGCGCGAAATACTGCCTCTAAATAACATTGTATGGATAGGAGCCGTCGAAAATTAGTTTAATTAGTTAATAGTTTTATCTTGTTACATACTACCTCTACTTTAATAATAGCAGTCAATGCTGTCGAGCATTGCAATAAGTATCGGATAAATAAGTAAAAAAATTAATTTTCTGTTTCCTACTAAGGATTTCAATAATAACGATTGAATTTTGTCATTACATAACATAACAGAATATTTTTTATAAGTACCACTATTTTATATATAATGCAATAATGTTCAAATTACTTTTAGATTCTGATACAATACATTTGTAGAATATTACGTACTAATTACTTTCATTTTTCCTACATCTATAAACTATAGTTTATAGATCAGTCAATCGATATATGAATCATATTGTAAAACAATTATTACAATGGTGATAGTAAGGAAAATAAGAATGCAATAAGAGAATTATATATAGTATTATAAGGCAATTACAGAATGGGTAATGTCAGCATTTTACTATATCATTCTTCTTCTATTTGACGAGCTTCTCGTCGGTGGTGGAACTTTTAGCAATGTGGTATATCAGATCACTGTAACTTCCACGTTATCCCTGCGCCCGGACGCGCCCGGTTACCCGTCTCGCTGAATAGCACAGCCGCTGGCAGTCTTTAATAGCACAGACTTAGGATAGGTACAAACGTCTCATCTTACGGGGCCGTCACGCCACTTAAGATCAGTACAGGCATTGCATCTTATGGACTTTGTTGTCAATGCTCCAAGGGGCTCTAAGAAGAAGTAAGTAAGAACTGTCTATTCGGTATACATCATTTTTACTATGGGTGTTTCATACGATTTGGAGTCTACAAATTTATATGGCGCATGTATTTGAAGTTGGATATGAAGTAAGTCTTATTGTTAGTAAGTACATATGTAATATAAAATACTTACGAACTACAATTTGGCAGTAATTAACATAGATTGATAGATTCACGAGCATAAATACCTTACGTATGTTTATTTTATTTTGATGCGTGTAAGTATAGTTATATTAATTATAAAATTATAAAAAATTTATTTAGAAAAATT
>CM052319.1:14504469-14571662 GCA_028455605.1 Lasioglossum malachurum
GCAGCATTTTAGGCGGATTTTTAACAGTTAATAACTAAATAACGAAGTCGAAATCGCAATTTTTTTATTCTTCATTTTCGTCTTATATTATCGTCGAGAACCACCCCTTAAATTTTCTCCCACCTGTTGCTAAACACCCTGTATATTCGATTTTGATATTTATTTTAGTTATTTATTTGTTCTGGTCATCTTCATTATTTATTACGCTAATTTTTTTCGTACGTTCGTGTATAAATTGTAAATATTGTTCGTTTTTCTAATTTTGAGCGGGAATAGCGAATCCGCGTTCTATCTCTTCCTCTTTTCTATTCTTCTCTCTTCCTATCTCTCTACTCTCTTCTCTTACATTTCTACTCTTCCTTTCTCGTTCTATTCTTCCTCGCCCTATTTTTTGTTAGTGATATTTTATTTATTTCGGGTAATTTATTTATTTATTTTTTTTTTCTTCTTGTTGATATTCTTGGTCCTGGAAGGCCTGCCGTGTATTGGTAGTATGAGTGGGAGAGTGCATCGGATGCATGAATGAACGAATGAAAGGATGTGTGCCTCGGGCCCTGCGCGAGAGGCCCCCCAGGAGGGTTGAGTTTCAACCGAGCGCGTCTCCAGGTGGCGGATAGGAGAGTCAGCCTGGGCGGCCTAGGGGCCCGGACCGCGTAGGCCGGTTGTGTTTCCAGCACCATCAGGCCTGCGTGCGACGACCCCGGCGGTAGCCCAGGTTAGTAGGTGCCATAAGGACCCCCAGCGGCCTAAAAACCGTAAGTGGGTGAACGAAAGCCCTGCCGCGGACCAACTCCCCCAAGCCAAGGTGGGAGCTATCGTGCCGAGGGCTGCATGGCGCCAGGGGTTACATGGTGTCCTAAACGATGCCCACGGGGTACCGGGCGACCCCCCGTGGTTCTTTAGCCTTACCCCCACATGTCAGGCTCTGTGGGAGCGGACCGTATTTCCTAGACTTCTCGTGGGATTTGTATGGGAATAGAACTTACAAAACCAAATATTAATGAAGTTGGAGAAGCGACGACACCCTAGGAGGAGGGGACTTCGCCTACCGACACAGACGTCACAGCTGTGCGCCTGGCTGAGGTAGCATCTACGACAGTAGAGTCACACGAAGCCAGGGCCGCAGTTGACACCGATGTGGCGTCCACTGCGGACGCGGGGGCAGATACCGGTCCTGGTACCGGGCAGCTCCCGCCCGCTGCTGTGGCCGCCACTAAGTCCAAGATCAGCGGCGCGGCCAGGAAAAGGGCACGCAGAGCCAAATTGGCTCTGGGGGACCAAATATCTGGCCCATCCAAGGTCACTGAGGTTGCCGCAGGTGGGGACGTTGGGGGGTCCTAGGATCTGCGGCGCCTACAGTGGAGGCTCTGATCCACTGTCGGTTCGTTCTCTCTATTTGAGGGATGTTACAGAGCTAAATCCTCTCACTCCACCTCCTCGTGGTGGACCCTGGGCCACACTTCGGTGTGTGCTAACGGAGTGAGGGGTGGCACAGGTGCACTGACTGTCACTTTTGTCTGCGCCTTCTGCGCAGGGAGCAGTGCACCTATGCCCCTAGTGTCCTGGGCAACAAGATGTTTGCCCAGGGCCCCAGACCGTAAACCGGTAGTCATGTTTTACCGGAACGGGCGGCTCTGCCCTGGTCGACTTCTTGTCCTGCACTGGAATGGTTAGGCCATCGAGTGAGGCGCCCTCCACCCAGTGGAGGGTGCGGTAACCAGGGCCGTTTATGGTATTGAAATGGCAGACGAAAACGAGCCTCGGACAACAAATGACGAGGAGGAGGGGCTACCGCGCCCGGAGGCGGCTGCAGCCAAGGCAGGGGAAGGGGTGTCTACCGGCACTGCCCCGGCGGCGCGCTCGAGAATCAGACCTACACGTCAGTCATCGAGGGCAGCCGCCGTGGACGCCAAGAGAGGTGGAGTGGTGTATCACTTTGATTCATCAGAGTCGGACGACCTCTCCACCACCGCCACTGACCCGGGATGGACTCCCTCTGTCGTGACGTCAGAACTGGAGTCTGACAAGTACGACAAGAAGAGGAAAACACGGGGGGACGACGGAGGGACAGGGAACGCCTCCAAGATCCCCAAGGGACCCTCCCCTAAGTCCCCCCCCCAAGCAAAGAGACCACGCCGTGCTGGTGGGGTTCGCCCCCAAGAAAAGAGACTCCGTCCCTCAGGTGGAGGACTGGGCGTGGAGTATCCGTGACCTCTCCACAGGAAACATCGTGCAGGAGTTCCTGGAGAAGGTACGACAGGTGGAGAGGACCGCTCTCAAGAGTGCAAACCTTAAAGGTACTAGCGTGCCAGACTTGAAAATCTCTGCACGCTATGCTGAGGCGGCGCTGCTCGAGATCGTGCAGAGGGGGGAGAAAGACCCGGGCCCTCCCAACTCCGTCCCGCCTGTGGCCGCCCCCTTCCCTCCCCCGCAGGAGCCTTCACGGCGACTGCAAGATTTGCAGAAGCAAAACGAGTACCTGCGGGGAAGGTTGGAGGAACTGAAGGCCACCAACCAGGACATCAGGGAGGAGATGATGGCGATGAAAAGGATGGGGGTGGCTCAGCAGCTTCTCCCCCCTCCCCCCACATCGTCCTCGTCTCCCCCTCGGGAGCTCCACCCACCCGAATGAGGTGGTGGAGATGGCGAGGCCGCTCCCCCCTCCGGCGGGAGCCTCATGCCCGACCCTACTCCTCCGCCGGCGGAGGCTGGGTACGAATCAGCGAGGCTGCTGCAGCAACTTGGCGCTCTTTTGGACACCATGATAGCCCCAATTTTGAAGGTGCAGGCCGAGCTGACCGAGGCAGTCTTTGGGAAGTCTTTTTTCCCTCGCAGGTCCCTCCTGTGGCGGCGACAGGAGGTAGGAAAAAGAGGAAAAGCAGGAAAACGGGGCAGGTGACAGTGGCCAAAGGCGCAGCTCCCCTCCCTCCGCCAACCACAACCCCTAAGGCACAGCCGACAGTGGTGGCCCCGGCAACCACCCAGCTTTCGACCCCGCTTGCCTGGGAAACCTGGGCCAAGGTGGTCAGCCGGAAGGCCAAAGGGGCTGCAAAGAAGGCAACGGGGGAGCAGGGTCCCCTTCCCCCAGACCCTCCGAAGAAACAGGGGGCGAGGAAAGGAGGGAAAGCCCCGCCCAGGGTGGCCGCCCCACCAAAGACGGCAGCGATCTCGATATCCGTCCCGGTGGGTTGCAAGACAACCCTGGCGGAGGCAATGACTGCGGTCAAGGCAGCCATCAAGCTGGAGGAGTTTGGGGTCACCGAGATCCGCACCAAGCGGGCGGTGACCGGGGGTTTCCTACTGGAGATCTGGCTGTGGGACATGTCAGGCAGCGGTGCACTAGCACGGTCGAACGTAGCGGCCAGTGCTACAAATGCGGTACGACCGGCCACAGGGCCAATGCGTGCTCGGCGCCCCCCCCCACCCCCGGTGTCCAATATGTGCGGAACTGGGGAGGCCGGCCGGGCACAAGGCAGGAAGCGGTTTGTGCACTCCGCCACCAAGGAAAGGCCCGAATACCGGGGGGAAGGGGACCCCCGACAAACCGGTCACAGAAAGGGGGGTGCCAATAAACCTTCCCCTTCCGGGCCCTTGTCAGGAAATGGAGGTGGATCTTCCACTTCCAGAGCTAGCCGCCCCTGAGGTGGCCGTACCGGGAGCGACAACGGCCTAGTAATGCCCCGGACGCTCCCGGTTGTGTTGACCAACCTCAACCACTCCCGTCGGGCTCAGGACCTATTTGTCCATGGCCTGGCGGAGAGGCAGGTAGGGCTGGCCGTTCGTCTGGAACGGTTACACTCAGTCTATTTGGACCCATAAACTCATCCCGGATCCTTGGTCCTGGAAAGAAAGAAAATTTGGCGCTTTAAATTTCCGACTTACACAAATTCTGACCGGACATGGGATCTTTGGATCTTACCTTCGCCGTATCCGCAGAGTCGAATCGGATAATTGCTGGTGGTGTAACGACACTCGGGATGACCCGGAACATACGCTGCTTCGATGTGCGAAATGGGAACCTCTCAGAACAACATTAAATATAGACGTGGAAGAAGATTTATCTGTGGAAAACTTTCAAAAGTTAATTCTAAAAAATCCCGACAATTGGAGGAAAATTAATAGATTCATTAATGATATTATGCTAGAAAAAGAAAAATTTGAAAGAAGCCTGGAAAGGAGAAGAGAGAGAAACAGAAATCGATGAGCTGTTGCAAGTTGATAGACCTGGAACAGAAAAAAGTTAAATTAATAAACGAAGAAATGATAAATATAAATTAATTTTAGCGGGTAAACTTAATCGACAAGAACAACGCGTGATGTCAGGAATCGAGACAGGAGTCCGGGCGTAATACGAAGAGTTGGTCCCCGGACTTCAACATCGATTATCAGCAGATATGTAGAGGGTCGGTCCATCGACCGTCCCGGGTGAGGTACTCACTCTTAAAAAAAAAAAAAGGTGGGGCTGGCCGTTGTCGCGGAGCCTTTCGAAGTCCCCGACTCCTCCCCTTGTGTAGGGGACGACGGGGGTTCCGTGGCAATCTGGGCGCGTAAGGGCGGTGAATTCCCCCCCCGGCTCCGTGGTCGAGCGGAGCCGACGGGTTGTGTTATACAGATGGGGAAGATTTCTTGTCCCGGGATGTTACATCTCGCCCAACTGCGGCCTCGCAGAGTTCGAGGGGTTCCTGGACCGGCTGAGGGTGACGATTACACCATACCTAGCCGGTCCAATGTTGGTCCTGGGGGACTTCAACTCGAAGTCCACAGCTTGGGAAAACCCAGGACCACCCCTCGTGGCAAGGCCCTTGAAGTTTGGGCGGGGGGCATGGAGTTTCGGTTGGTGAACCGCACCCACGTGCGTGCGGTGGAACGGGTGGTCCATAGTTGACTTGACTTGGGACACCCCCGCAGCCGTACGCCGTGTGTCCGCCTGGCGGGAGGCCACGGAGTGGGAGTCACTCTCCGATCACCTCCATATCACCATGGAGGTGGAGGCCACCCTGCAGCAGCAGGCGGACCTGCCCCGCGTAGCATCCACCCAGCGCACGTGAGATGGGCGCTGAAGCGACTGGACGAGGACGTCCTGAGAGCCTCAGCTCTCGCCTATTCCTGGGTCGAACCCAGGGAGCGCAGGAATGACGAGGGGGTGTCATGGTTCCGGGGCATTATGAGGTCGGTATGTGACGCTTCCATGCCCCGGGCCGGTAGGCAACCCCCGAAGAGGTCAGCGTACTGGTGGTCGAGCGAAATAGCGCACGTGAGGGACACGTGTGTCCGCGCTCGACGCCAGTACACCCGCGCCTCCAACTGGACGGCGTCGACGAGGCGAGAGTGGCCGCCCTGTATGCAGAGTAAGCTCCGCCCGTGGGGGCCCCCCATTACAGAGGAGTTAGACCCCGAGTTCCTGGGGCGGGTCCTCAGTACACTCTTCCCCCCTTCGGGGTGAACGAGAGAAGTCCCGCCCCCATCGGTCCATACCACCTGGACCGATGAACTCGGGGTCACAGTGAGTGAGCTCTCCCGGGCCGTCCAGAGGGTCAGGGAAGGGGGCAAGAAGGCCCCCGGTCCCGACGGTGTCCCTGGACGGGTTCTGGCCTTGGCCTTGGACGTCCTCGCCCCGGCTTTTATACAGGTCCTAAATTCCTGTATGAGCCGGGGAATCTTCCCCCGAGAGTGGAAAGTCGCTAGGCTGGTCCTCCTTCACAAGGTAGGAAAGCCCGCAGACACTCCCTCTGTGTACCGGCCCCTGTGTCTCCTCGACGAGGCAGGTAAGATCGTTGAGAAGATCATAGCTGACCGCCTCGTCGAGCACCTGTCCCGTCATGGTGATCCCGACCTGAGCGACAGCCAATTTGGCTTCCGGAGGGGCTGGTCAACGGTAGACGCCGTTGGCTGCCTTGCCGCCATCCGGAAAGCGGCTGTCGCTCGGAGCAGGGTGTTGTTGGCGGTGAGTCTTGATATCACCAACGCCTTCAACACACTGCCCTGGGATGAGGTAGTGAGGGCACTGGACTACTTCCAGGTACCCTCCTACCTCAGAAACATCCAGAGGGAGCAGACACACCGCGGAGTGCTACAGGGGTCGATCCTCGGACCGCTCCTGCGGGTCCATCTTCCCCTCGACGTCCACCTAATCTGCTACGCGGATAACACGTTGGTGGTCGTTGAGCGGGAGACGTGGAGGGAGACTCAGAGCCTGGCGGAAGTAGCGGTGGGCTGCGTCGTCGGGGGGATCAGGAGATTGAGGCTGGAGATTTCTGCCAGCAAAACCGAGGCAATGTGGCTACATGCATTGCTTCGGAGCCGGCAGCCACCCCAACTCCGGATCCGGGTGTGTGATGCCTCTGTAGAGATGAAGGGCGAGATGAGATATCTCGGTCTGACCCTGGTGACAGCCGCTGGTGCTTCGAAGAGCACTTCGACCGTATGGCCCCCCGAGTCGATGGGTGGCAGCCGCCATAGGACGGCTGTTGCCCAATATCGAGGGGCCCGATGATCGGGTGCGTCGTCTCTACTCGGCGGTGGTGAAGTCAAAGTTCCTTTACGGAGCCCCCGTGTGGTCCGAAGAAGTAATGGCCAGTCGGCGTAACATGTTGCACGCAAACCGCGTGCAACGACGGGCCATTCGGATCATACGGGGTTTTCGCACCATCTCCGAGGAGGCGGCGTGCCTCCTCGCGGGTGTGACTCCCCTACATCTCATGGCGGTGGAGCGGGCAACTACTTACCAAATTGCCTGCTCCATCCGTCAGAGGGAGTTATCCGCCGAGAGGGAGGAGGTCGAGGTGCTGAGGCGCCAGGCCCGGCGGGACATTCTGGTCCGGTGGCGGGAGGAAGTTGCTTCCGCCGACTCGGACCGGCCAATTGTCCGGGCACTCCTGCCCATCCTGGAGGAATGGTCCAGGAGTCGGGTACGGCTCACCTACCACATGACACAGGTGCTCTCCGGGCATGGTTGCTTCGGGGAGTACCTGTGTCGGATCGGGAAGGAACAGTGCCATCACTTCAGCGAGGCCCAGGACACTGCGCGGCATACGCTGGAGGAACGTCCAGCGTGGTCGGAGCCGCACAGGGTCCTTAGGGGCGTTATTGGGATGGACCTCTCTTTGCCGGTCGTGGTCGACCACATGACTGGCAACGAGAGGTCACGAGCAGCGTTCGCCTCTTTCTGCGAATCTGTGATGTCGCAGAAGGAGGCAGCGGAGAGGGAGTCCGACCCGCCGGGTCGCCCCCGACGAGGCCGACGGCCCACAGTAAAGGGCCGCAGACGTGTTGGCGGCGGTGGGAATACGTAGTTACTCCCATCGCCGCCTAGGGGGGCTTGCCGTGTAGGCGCCCCCGGGGTGGGCATGCGGGTGGAGCACTAATCCCCTCCCCCCACCACAAATTTGCGGCCTGCCGGTAGACCCCCCCCCCGTATTTTTATTTACTTTACTTTTATGTATTTTATTTTATTTATTTTTTATTATATTTCCCCTTTTTGCTTTGCCCCCTTTTGTTTTGTTCTTTTATTATCTTATTTTATTTGCTATGATATATTTAATCGATTTTATTTTATTTTATTCTATTTTATCCATTGATTTATTGTTTTATTTATTTATGAACGTTATTTATTTTATTTATTGATATTTATTGATTTTATATTGTATTTATTATTTTTACGGGGGCGACCAGGGGGGTGGGACTAGCGGGAGGGGACAGACGCGAGCCGGAACTCGCCTCTGTCCCCTCCTTGTCGTGTGCGGAAACCTCCCTCCTCGGCCGGGCGGGAACCCTTGAGTTCTCTTCCCCGAGCGAGGGCGGGGGTCTCAGGAGGTCGCGGGTGTCTCGAGCTGGGGCTCGGGGCACCCAGCCGAGCGACCCCAGGGATGGGGGACACCGTGTGGGTGACCAATTGGACCGTGTGGGTCCAATTAGGTGTAGGCTTTGATTGGGGGGAGCTTCTCTCTCCCCCCCGGGATTGGGGTATTAAGCCGGGGCTGGAGGTGGTCGGTCACATTCGTTTTCGAGATCCCGACCTCCTCCAACTTAGCTCAGGGAGGTCACCGTAGGTTTTTTAGTGGGTAGGCCTAGTCCCTTCTGGACGGGTAAGTTCTACATAACCCCGTCTCTCCCCCAGGGGGGCGGGGTACGCGTAAAGTGTTTTTCCTACGTAAAAAAAAAAAGGTGGGGACGCCGGGGTGCGTCGGGGCCTAAAAAGGAACCGACAACCCACAGGCGACACCCCTGAACAACCTCAGAAGAAAAAAGGGGGCCTCCTTCCAGACCCCTCTAGCTTCAGTGAAGCAGTGGCTTCGGGTAGAAGGGTAGCTATTACGCTGCCCGGCTACCCGGAGGAACTGTTATCACCGGAGCAGGGCGAAGGGGTAATCCGGGCTCTGGGGGCGGAGATTGATGCCATCCCCAAGGGGCACCGCCCCTTTTCGATGAGTGCAGGGCGATGCAGGGAATCATTTGGATAACCTGCACCAACCCGGACTCGAAAGCGTGGCTGACGGCCACGCTTGATAAAATTAGGCCTTGGGAAGGCGCATCCCTGATCCTTAAGGAAAGGGAGTGCCTCCCTAGGCATAAAAAGGTCAGCACCTTTGTACCAGGCCCCACTGCAAAAAGTGAGGTACTGCTACAAAGGCTGGCCAGACAAAATCCGGGCCTTCACACTAACCTCTGGCGGGTGTGGGACCGGAGGGACGCGGACGGGGGACGCAGCTTGTCATGGGCATCGATGCGGACTCCCTGAAGGTCCTAAGGTCTAAGGGCTACGTGGCCCACGTGGAAGAAGGAACTACCCGTCCCGCGAGGGTCACAACCCTGTAACAACCAGCAGCGGGCAGGGGGACACTGCCGCCGCTGTGACAGTTAGGAGTGACGGGGTGGAAACTAAGCCAACCCCGCACTCCAGGCCCGCTGCCATTGCGGCGAAAACCCGTGTCTCCCCAATTGCCATTGCCACCGCCGCAGAAGCGACTATCGCCAGTTTCACAGGACGGACGGCGCCAGCAACTACGCGGAACCCATCTGTTGGAGAGGGGGACCGCGCTGAGACTGGAAAGCGCCCAAAGGACGGGGAGCCCCCAAATAATCTCCAGATTATGAGCAGAGGAAATAGACCCACGTTTGTGACCTCACGCAGGCAAGAAGTGACCGACATCACTCTCGGTACTGCTAAGGTGGCACAAACAATTAAAAACTGGCGTGTCTCCGATGAGATTACCCTCTCGGACCATAAGGCTCATTTCCTTCAGGCTGGAGGGCGAGGCATGCGCCGTTCCGACGGGCCCCTACAGGAACCCCAGGGTCTGTGACTGGAGCCTCTGTAAAGAGGAGCTAGCCACCAGATTAAGGGGGCTGTTCGTGCGCCCCAGGACGACCACTGAAACGGAGCGTTCTGTTGCCGACATTCAATCGGCCGTCACCCAATCATATGAACTCGCCTGTCCGGCTAAGTCAAGGAAAAGCAACAAGAAGGTTCCCTGGTGGAGCAATGAGCTCAATAAGGCCAGGTCGATAACCAGGAAGCTGCTTAGCAGGGCTATGAAGGTCAACTCTGAGGGTGCCTGAAGTATCTACAGGGAATCCCAGAGGGACTTCAAAAGGCTCATTAAATCTTCGAAAAGAGCGGCCTGGAGAAGCTTCTGTGAAGAAACGGAGGCCCTCCCCTTTGTGGCCAGGTTACGCAAGGTCTTTACAAACGGACCCCTGACCACCTAGATTAACGACATCACCCTCCCTAACAGGAAGATTGGTGATGACAATATACCGCTCTTAGAACATGTTTTGGAGGTTCACTTCCCAGGATCTACCCCGTTGGGCCAGGGGCAGCCGACTACTTCGGCTGGTACCAGGAACAATATGGGTGATCGCTGGAGAATTTCCTTAAAGGTGTTCACGAAAGATAGAGTACTTTGGGCGCTACAATCTTTTGACATATACAAAAGCCCTGGGCTGGACGGCATCTTTCCCGCCATGCTTCAAGTAGGCGGGTCTATCCTGTCTGACCGCCTAAAAGAGGTTTTCAAATCTTGTCTCGCTTTAGGCAATACTCCTATCTCCTGAAGAATGGCCAGAGTAGTCTTCATTCCTAAAGTGGGAAAAAGTGACTACAGCTCGGCCAAATCGTTCCGGCCAATAAGCCTCACATCCTTCTTACTTAAGGGTGCGTTTATACCGAGGTCCTCCGCGGGCTTCAGTCCGCCGACGTTGCCATAAATTTCGAGTGGGTCGACGGGCCCGCTATGCCCCGCTGTGGGCCCGCTCGAAATTTATGGCAACGTCCGCGGACTAAAGCCCGCGGAGGAGATCGGTATAAACGCACCCTTAGACGATGGAACGGCTTATCGACAGGTTCATTAGAGAAACAACACTGATTCAGACACCTGTGCATGCCAATCAGCATGCCTACCAAAGTGGCAAATCAGTAAAGATGGCGCTCCACCACCTAGTTGGCTTCATTGAAGGAGCACTAACAAACAAAGAATCGGTCCTCAGCGTTTTCATCGACATCGAGGGTGCCTTCGATAATACGTCCTTCGACGTCTTAGAGGACCCTGGACCGTTTCAACATTAGGGAACTCCTGAGCGGATAGATCAGCAGCATGCTCAGAAACCGAACCATGAGGACCGAAGGGAACGGCTCGACAGTGTTTGCCCGGGCCGGCAGGGGCTGCCCTCAGGAGGAGTTCTCTCCCCCTACTGTGGACCCTGGTGGTCGACGTGCTTCTGAAAGAGCTGGTCGATGAGGGCTTCTTGGTCCAAGGCTATGCTGACGATGTATCCTTCTCAGTCAGAGGGAAACATCCTCTACTATTAGCCAAAAGAATGCAAACAGCACTTACGCTAACCCAAAACTGGTGCCTTAACCACAACCTCAGGGTTAACCCGAGCAAAACGGAAATGGTACTCTTCACGAGGAAGCGACGCTTTAACTTTAAAGCCCTCTCCATTTTCGGCACCCAACTACGAATCTCGGAAGAGGTGCGTTATTTGGGTGTCACCCTTGACAAAAGGCTCACGTGGAAAAGGCACGTCGCCAAGCTATCCTAGAAGGCTATCAATACCTACTGGGCCTGCAAGTCGATGTTTGCCAGGACCTGGGGCCTGAAACCTCACGTGGTAAAATGGATTTATACTGCGATCATGGTACCACAGATGACGTACGCCTCCCTTGTCTGGTGGACCTCCATGAAGAAGGCCACACACAGAAGACTAATGGGAAGGGCCTACCGTCTGGCGCTAATGGGTATTACGGGCGCTTTTCATACCACGCCCACCCTGGCGCTGGGAGTTCTCCTTAATCTCGCACCCCCGCACATAGTGGCGGAGAGCTTAGCGAGAAGTTCCGCCCTAAGACTCCATCTGGAAAGCAGATGGATCAAATCAAGGTTCGGCCACTCGACCCTATTGGACATACATGACCTTCAATGGATCATGTTGCGTGGGGGGGACAGGTGTGAGCCGTACTATAATTTCACGGTTAAACATCAAACCCGCTTCCCTAATAGGTGTGATTGGGAGTCAAATGCTGGAGAGCTTCTCTCTCCGCAAAGCCTGGTCTGGTTCACAGACGGCTCAAAGAACAGAACCGGAGCAGGAGCAGAGGTCTGCGGTGTCAGCACGAGGATTAACTTGTCTCTAGCACTTGGGCAACACGCTTCGGTCTTTCATGCTGAAGTATGTGCTATCTTGGCCTACGCTGAACTCAACCTCAGCAAAGGCTACAAGAACAAACACATATACATATATGCAGTGACAGCCGCGCGGCAATTAGATCATTGGGCAAAGTTATGACCAGATCTAAGCTCGTCCGTGACTGTGTCACAGCCATTACGGAGCTAGCTGAACGCAATCATGTTAGCCTCCGGTGGGTTCCAGGTCACTCTGGAATCAAAGGAAATGAGGAGGCAAATAGATTAGCGCGTGAAGGCGCCCGATGCCACAGCGCAACTATCTATAGACCCCTAAAACTGGTACCCAGTGTAATTAAAAACTGGAATAAAGAATGGGCGAGAAACCAACTTGCCCATTTATGGAATTCCGAATCAGGCATGCGACACACGAAAGCTCTGGTGGAGGGGCCTAACAAGCTGTATCACATGGAACGTCTAAAGGGGCGGCGATTCGTGGGAATTACCACGGGCCACTGGTACACAGGTAAGCACTTGGCTAAGCTAGGCATCCAGATGGACTCTAACTGCCCAAGATGCGGGGAGGAGGATGAAACCCCTCTCCACGTACTACGGCACTGCAAAGGTGCTGAGGCCCTAAGAAGAAAACTCGACGGGCTCTCTAACCAAGGTGTCCTTCGTCTTAAGGCAGACAGGGTTGATGCACTCCTGGATTTCGCCAGAGAGGCCAACCTGCTTGAACGCCATATCTGAGTCGGTAGCCCAAATTTCCCCAGGCCCGGTTACAATAGTTTCATAGGACTGAGTGCCCGGTTCACCTTCAAATTCAATTCAATTCAATTCTTGTTGATTTTCTTTTATCGTTTTTATTCAATTTTAGTTGTCGGTCTTAATTTATTCCGTTTTCGGTAGTTTTTTTTATTATTTGGTTTTAATTAATTTATTCGATTTCTTCTTTTTTTTTCTGTTGTTTGTTTCTGCGGCTCCGAAGTGTTCAGGCCCCAGTTATAGCACCGGGGAGACCCCATATTTTATTTTGTGTATTTTTGTTACAATTGTTTGTGTGGTTTCCCCGTTACGGGGGAACCCGATATAAAATGTGGTGATGGACGGGGCGTATTAAGGAGCTGTGCCGTCGTAGAGAGTAACGTCACGTGTCGTTTTAGTCGTTGTAGTTGCGCCAATATTACGCTCACTTCATTTTCGTTCTTTTTGCGATACAGGCTAATAGCTGCCGGAAGGAGCGGCCCTTGCGATCACCTGCGGGTGAAGTAATTATTTGCGGAACGACATTACTGCCGGTTTGAAAGTTGCCGGGCAGAGCCGTTCATTTACGAGATTGTTGTTCGATTGTTTTTTGAAAATCCTAGACGACGTGGCAGGGTAATCGTTCGAAAACGTCATCCGTCCTTTTCCACAGCATGAGGTAAAAATGTCAAGTCAGCGTAGCATCCCTATTGTCCTATACCTCCCTTAAGAAACTTTCTAAAAGAAGGACAGACGACGTTTTCGAACGGTCACCCATCGACTCTGCGTACCAATCTGCAGGAAAAACTAAACATATGATTGCCATAAATCTTACAGCGGTCCTTCTCGTATTCTGTTTTTCGTCTAACCGTTCTATCGTTTTCGTAAACGTGCTACAGCGTGCATTTCGAATTTCGACACGCATAATGCCCTTCCTAAATTCTTCAGAAAAATCTTGCGGAAAATCAGTGTAATTCGTGTCGCGGTAGAGAGAACATCTCAAAAAACGTATCATTTTAAAGCTAACGGTTGCTATTAGCTGTGTTTTTGATAGTGATGTTTAAACTAATCACTAGACTGCGGATATTTATTCAAAATGGATGTTGGCTGCTGCTGTTACAAGGGACAGGAGTCAGACAGACATTTGATTCTTACTGAAATCATTTTAACAACTTGAAAATAATACATTGGTGTATTCAAATTATTTTAATCTCTCTACTGTATTAATATGCACCTACTCATTTTTGCTACAAATGCATGAAATCCGCAGTCTAGTGATTGCATTACCTGATTGTTGTGATTTGTGCAGCATTACAAGGGATATGGCAATTGTTATTAGTGCATAATTATGTGTTGGCAAATGTGAACAGTGATCGTGAGTGTGGAAAAATTTCAAGGCATCTGTGTGAAATAAACATACGAATTATTTATCGATTCGAAACTGAAAGTGAAATTCTGGATCGTCGACTTGACCGCGCATCCTTTACGCCTTAGGTCTTAGGTTTTAGTACACCAACAATCTATCACCAGCTGTGCAGTTCGTCGACCTGACCGTACGTCCCTTAGCTTTCAGTACTGTCGTATACCTGAAGACATCTGTGCAGTTCGTCACCGAGTGACCCAGTGACACACATTTCAAAGCAGCAAATGGATTTACGGCTGAATACGTGAGTTTTTAATTCAATCGGTTTTTGCTTCTTCTCTTTTTTTACGATTATCTCGTAAACTAAAGCCGATCGCCAAAAAGTTTAAAGGGAAATATTGTTCAGAATCATGGTCTTGACAACATAGCCAAAGCTCATCGTAATTGGAGATTTACATAATCGAGAAACTTTTGTTCGTTGCTATGTTACGGCGCACCACCGACACTCGCTTGCCGGCGCGGCGAACGAGGGCGCGCTCTGATTGGTCCGTGTTTTTCGTTAATAACTCCTAAACAAAGTCGCGGCGGCCATGATTGTTAAGAAAAATGTTGCTTAGAATTGCGTCAGAAACATATGTATATGTACATGTACGTACAAGTCGTCTGAGTCCTGCGGAGTGAAAAGAGAAAGCGATTAATAAAAAGTTTAATTAAATATGTATTATAGAAATATGTATTATATATGGGGAATTTAGGAGGTCAGTTCCTATTTTATTCCTTTTTTTACATTTTATGTCAGGGAGCATCGAAAAAATCCTTTCTGCCTCGGCATTGGAGTGTGGCAGACATCGGACAGCGTTCATCGACGATGTTAATTGTGAGAAAATGGGACAATTGTCCGAATTCTTTTGCATGCCGATGTCCATCCACATGCCGTCGAAGGAGAGTAGTGCCCAACGGTCTTTTTGGGATTCGGATGTGCCGGAATACAAAATGTCCCACTCATTTTGCAAAGTTCGGCACTACAGTTTCCCAATTTTTTAACTGCTGCAGCGACACTGCGGAAAGAAGAAGTCCTGTCGCTACTAAACAATGCAATTGACGGCTTGAAGACTGTCAATTGCGTGAGAAATTCGTCGTCATGGGGAAGACTTCTTATTTCATTGCTTACAGTGATATGAAACTGTAAGCAATTTTTCCGGAAGGAGTGCAACTCCTCTTCGGACATCCCATGACGTAATGCCTCGTCCAAGTATTCTTCCGTATCGGGTCCAAGACGTACTTGATTCAGTGGAACTTGGTTTGATTCTGAAGAAAAATCAATTTCCCGAACATACTGAAGGTGTTCTAAAAGGGGTCTTTCCAGAAAATTCTGTATTTTGGAACGAGGAATTAAACGCATTTAGAGCATTCAGGACATATTCCATAAAATGAAAATATCCTTTAATGTCGGATCTACTGAGCAGAGAAGAAAAATGCTCAGCAGTTGACAAAAATGAATACTCCGAAAAAAAAACGAGAAATATCGTCCCATGTATCTAGAAACCTGTTGACACACTGGTACCTTGCTAGCCAGCGTGTCTCAGCTAATTTAAGAATTTTTGTGGGAGAGTTTTCGTAACTCTTGAACTCGCATGAATTCATGATTTGGCTAAAGAAGAAAACTGCATGCTCGCATTTATAAACCCATTTTCACTTAGTGAACAAAACCTAATGCAGATGCCTAGTAACATACAAATGGAACTGATTGATTTAAAAACAAATTCATTATTGAAAATGAAATTTGATGAGTCTTTTCCAAATCAAAATGCTTCTGACATAATTAATTTTATGGCGTTCATTACCCAGTGAACATTTCCAAGAGCTAAGAAAATTTGCACAAAGTTATATATGTAGCTTTGGAACGACGTACAGATGTGAACAAGCATTTTCATCCATGAAATTGATTAAAAGCAGAACAAGGTCGCGAATATCTGATTTAAATTTGAAGAATTCTCTGCTGCTCTCAGTAACAAATTTAACACCAAACATTGAAAGACTAGCGAAATCCAAACAGGCTCAAAAGTTTCATTAATGGTAAGTAATGTTTATGTACTGTAATAGATATTGTTTTACATACAATAATTAAATTATTTAAAAATATTAATTATGTCTACGAACATACTTTCATTAAAAAGGTTATTGGGGATATGCTAGGACTGCTTCTAGCGAGCAGGAAGAACAGACAACTCCAAGTTCCAAACTGATCTCGCTCTTAGTGCTCCATCTTGCTTAGAGCTCTCTATCTCACTCTCACTCTCACTGATAACTGTGGTCCAGCACCATCCGCGAGGTCCACGACAGAGATCACCCTCCCGTTCAAGAGATCATTTCTGTCTTAAATTAATTTAATTGCGTGATTGAGTCCCTCCCCTAACGGAAGCAGATCCTACCTCTATCCATACCAAACCCAACCATGAACGTAAGAAGGTAGAAAAAGTGCTTGAGTTGTATGGCGCATCTGCATTCGTCTGTGAAAAAATTGGCGCATGGTATGTAAAAGGTTGGCCACCCCTGGTTTACCTCATGGCTTGGTCCCCCCGAGGTCACGCTGAAGATTGGCCTTCGTCGTCATCAGTGCTTGCCCTGGTGTTGACATCGTCTCCGATGTCTAGTGATTTGGCTGTGAAGACATCGTCACCGGTGCCTCCTGTGTCACCGACAGGATGTAGAGACGAACATTTTTTGTGCGTGCGATCGTGCTTCTGCGTCGCGTTCCGCGAATCGCTCGCATGGGCTCGCGTGAGCGCCAATTAGGGATACACTTTGTCCCATGTAAATAGTTATGGTCGCGGATAAAATCTTGTTTATCCTCTGTCCTGCGCATGTGCGCGTTTATAGGTTAGGTTGTGAACGGTTCGGCATAGTTTAATTTATAGAATCACACACCTATTAGAATGGACAGTTCTGTGTCCGACCGCTTCGCGTCCCCGCTAGAAACTCTTAAGGGTGCCGATCCGAATTTGACCTCGAAATTAGTTTGAGCTCAGTCCAGTAGGAGAGCTGGGTAAAATTTCTACAGTTGAATGTCGAGAAGTACAGTAGCGCCAACGGGATACCATCTCGGCGGTGACAACAGCACCGACGAGATACTATTAAAGACTACCAGCCCCTGTGCTATTCAGCGAGACGCGTAACCGGGTGCGACTGGGCGCGGGGATAACGTGGAACTTACAGTGATCTGAATTACCACATCGCTAAAAGTTCTAAATAGTGCCAAAATCGTGCCAAAACATCGTCTTAAATATGGCGGAGAATGTAACATTTAATAATAATCGATATGGTTTCGTGATAATGCGCCTTCTCAACGATCCGTCGCGACTAGAATCTCCTCAGTGGTCTTCTTCACCGACGAAATGCCGTCGATGGCCTTCTGTTTCTCTGGCTGGAGTCAGAATATGTCCTAGAGTGCGTAAGAAAACACCGAAAATTTGCGTCTCACCAACTCCTGTAAGGCTGGCAGTCTTTAATAGTATCTCGTCGGTGACAACAGTCACTGCAACATTAGTAAATGTATTAGTGATTAGTAGATTAGTGTACGTATATGTTTCTAGCGTTGTGTGAGTGTGCCACCTCACTCTCGCTCGAGAGCGGATCGCGCGCGCGCGCGGCATCCTTAATGAGACTCGACGAGAGCACGACGTGTTTTTGGAACAGTGGGTGTGTTGAATAAGGTAAACAGGAGATGATTGAATTACTTTAACAACGCGGTGAATTTTATTTGGTAATCCGAACGTGTTCTCGCTTTGAGAGTACATTTACGTCTGAGTTACAATCTAAACACATGTCATTGTTTGATAATTATACAGATGTCGCTTTTGGTTGATTTCGGTCTTATCGACATACATATGATCACTTGCAGTTATACATATATTTCTAACTCTTCCTCTTAACTGTAAGTTCTCATTGTTATTATAAAAATAAATTTTTCTTTGAAACAATAACATTATATCATACATACTAAATTGGTTTTACATTGTTCGAGTTTTAGATTATTAACAGTTATATCATACATACTAAATTCTTTTTATATTGTTCAAATTTTACATTACTTAGCGGTTTTGTAAACAAGTCTGCGAGTTGTTTATTAGTAGAACAATATTCTAAATTTATTGTACCGTCGTTGTACTTTTCGTTAATAAAATGAAATGTTACATCTATATGTTTACTTCTTTTATGTATGATCCCGTTTTTAATTAAACTTAGTGCGCTCTGATTATCGATAAGTAATTTGGCTTTTACCCTTCTATTAGTTATAGTTCTAATACGCCTTTCAGGTTTATTAACTCTCTACAGCATTCCGCTGCTGCTATATACTCGGATTCTGTTGTGGATAGAGCTACAATCGGTTGCTTGCGTGAACACCAGCTGATCGGCCCTGTTGTGTATTGTTAAGACATAATCTTGGATACATTAACAACGTAACTCTATTATAATACAGCGACTATGTACCCTGGCACGTGTGCTTGTTCCGACGGACGGTAACGCTCTGCTCTCCTCATTCGCTCTCTCATACTCTCCCGCGGCTCGCGCGCTCTGCTCACTTCACTTTGCATACCAATACATTACAGGCCCATTTCCATAGAATATAACGTATCCCCTGGTGCTTTTCCTGGTTGCTGTATCTCCTGCAAAATCCGAATCACTATGTCCAATTAGCTCGTCCATGTGATCCGAGTTGTTTCTGGAATATTGTATTCCAACATTTTTGGTACCCTGTAGGTTTCTAAAAATACATTTTATGTTACATATATTTTGATTTGATGGTTTTTCTACTATTCTACTGACATAATTGACTGCGAATGCAATGTCTGGTCGCGTTTTTGTAGTTAAATACTGTAAACTACCTACTAGTTCTCTGTAGGGAAAACTAATCTTCGATATTATATCATTAGATTCTATATCTGTATTCATACTTACAATACTCGTTGATACATTCTTTGCATTGTCCATACCATAATCTTTTAACAGTTTCTCAATGTAATTAGCTTGATCTAATTTTAATATGTTGTTCTCTATCGATACTCTTATACCTAAGGAACTTTCAAAGGAATTATAAAACTTTACTTCCTTAGATCTTTCATATTATGTATTGCAAAATATTATACCATCATCTACATATAATGCTAAAATCATAGCTCCTGTTTTAGATTTAAATATGCAAGGATCTGATGGAATTGGTTCAAGTTTTTTTGTTTTGTTTTACAAAAGACTTTTAAAATGCTGATTCGATTTTATTGAAGCTTGTTTAAGTGTGTAAATGGCCTTTTTAAGTTGGTATACTTTACTTGCATTTTCAAATCCTTCTGGGAGTTTTACAGGGTGACAAGAAATAACGGAGTTAAACATTTCTTATTATAATTCTGTAAAATCGACGAATTTTGAAAAACCAAATAATAACAACAATAACATAGATGTTTAGTATTAATATATTTAAGACGTTTCGAAGTGACCACCTTTTGCGGCGATATTATTCTGGCGTCATCCGGTCCCACTCCCGGCGCAGAGATTTTTTTAATGACCCCAAATTTTTATGGGGCCGAGCACAGGCCATGGCCTCCAAAATCGACCACACGCTGTAGTCCATCGGGTTGAGATCCGGTGAGTAGGGCGACCATTCCGCAGATGTGATGAAATCTGGAAAGTGAGCTTTGCACCACTCCTGAGCAGAGTTGCCATATTCTGGGGCCGTCAGGCCCCTTACGTTTCCGTCCCTCGCCTAGATGCTCCGAAAGCCTGCCTTCGCTTCCCCCACTCTTACCACTATGCTGCCGCGAACCACGTCGGTAGCATGCTCCACGCGGTACGCGGCAGCGGTAGTGGTAAGAGTGGGGGAAGCGAAGGCAGGCTTTACGGAGCATCTAGGCGAGGGACGGAAACGTAAGGGGCCTGGCGGCCCCAGAATATGGCAACCCCGCTCCTGAGTCGTTTTCGCCCTGTGGGCCGGCGCGGAATCCTGCTGAAACGTCGTCCATTCCGCATCGCCGAAGTATTTGTAACACTCGGACATTGGAAGAGTATGCCAGCTCGGTCGGCTGTTCAGGGTTTTCCGGAGCCAGGAATGAACAAAACTTGGATCGATAACGCAGGTCTCTTTATAGCCAGCCAACGGCTCTCAGTCACAGTACACACGTCACCTCGCGGCCTGTGTCGTTCGTTTCAAGGAAAACGCACATTAGGCGCGACGGCGCAAGACGGAACATGACTTATACATAGGGGAAGTCGGGGTATTGTGAGCCACTTTTTTTTATTGCAAAAAAACTGCTATTAAATTAAGTTTTTCATCAAATTTCGCTAAATGTTGTAGTATGAAGATTTACCTTTCTTTTAGACACAATAGTTTAATCGAATATCTGCAAATTAGATGATTTTAAGACTATTACAAAAAATTTGCATTTTCTTGAATTTGGAAAAGCTCGAGGAATCGTGAGCCACTTTCAAAATCAAATAAAAATTACAATTTCTTTTATGAAATGTTTATTCATGTATCTGAATGACAAAATAATTTTTTTATAATAAGAAAAAAAGTTAAAAATAACCACAATTAATCTGAAATGCAAAGCTCACAAGTCCAATTTCTTGCGGTCATTTCGGCGCATTCCAAGTGAATGGCATGATCGCAGACGTTGCAATGAATGGTGTTTTGGCGGTTCATCTTTTGCGGCAAAAAAAAAATGTATATATAAAAAGAAAAATAAAAAAAAAATTAAAATTTATATCGTGCTCGAATATTGCATAAACAATCATTGAGAAACATCAAACACGTGAGGTTAGTTCGTTAAATGTCAAAAATCGAGTGGCTCACAATTCCCCGAGAAAAGTTATTTTTGCAACTTGGCCACAAACAAATAACACACCTCACCTAATTCAAATTTCTTTATTTATTTCGAAAGCTTGAAGTCACACGAGTATTATAAACACAGTTGCCTACTTAGATCCACAGAAAAATGTAACAATAATAGACCAAACACGAAATGAGAATAACAGTTCGAGCGCAGCGAATTTGTATTTGCTAACAGAGCAAAGTAATGATGCGGGTGCGTACTTCAACTGATCGTGGAAATATTACCTTATTATGAGACAACTTAAAAACAGTTGTTCGCAGCTGTCATTATTTACCAGTAAAACACAGATGGCGCTGGCTCACGATTCCCCGTGGCTCACAATACCCCGACTTCAACGTACTGGCGGAACGCGACTTAAACATACTGGCGCAACTTAAACCTAACGACGAGAGACGAAACGCGAGTCGAACGAATCGAGGATAGACGGAATGCGGGTTAGACGCACGGCGCAACGGCGAAAGAGCGGCTTAATTGCTAATGGCTTACTTACTATACATTGTATGGTAACAGATTACCAGTGAGAACGATCTCGGCGCTGGTCGGGTGACGCAATGATCTTTATAATCGTACAAGTGTCCGCATGGTGCAGGTAGTCGGGAAAAGGGTGCTCGCAGTGTCTGCTACCTGAGCAACGGGGATTCCCCGTGCCGCTTGACACTTGGGGCGAAGAGTCCCGTGCTGTCTGACACTTGGGTCGGGGATGCCCGGCGGTGTTTGCCGCTTCGGGCAGCGGAGATTTATGTCTCTCGCAGGTAGGGAGTGCCCATATCGTCTAATACTTGGGGCCTTGGAAGCGGTGCGTTGGAGAGGTAGGGCAGTTCGCACGATTAGTCGTAGCATTCGAGAATACTCTGTAATAGCTATACTACAGCACGAGCTGATTAATCTGGCTTCCGCGGCCTTACTTATACGCGCACCGCTATCACTTCTCTCGCGAGAAACCGCGCTGTCGCGGTAGCCACCTCGCGGTCGCCGCGGGAGGTAGCGCTTCGCGGTCTCGCGTGGCGCGCTCGCGTTCGGTATTAGGGAAAGATGTCTCGCGGCGAATATATTCATTACAATGCTGTTGGACCTACGCAAGCCTACGGAGGCCTACGGCTTCGAGAATGTCCCGTCGATACACTTCCTGATTGATTTTGACACCTTGATCCACGAAAATCACGAGTGTCTTGCCGCTGGCACAAATTCCGGCCCAGACCATGCCGGATTGGGAATTTTGGCAGTGTTCGACGATTGCAGAGGTGCAGGGAGCATCAGTTGACCAAATCCTGTCGTTTTGACGATTGTGTACTACTTCCATCGTGAACAGCTTCTCATCGGTGAAGACGATTCGCTCCCACTGCTGACCTGCGGCTCGACGCTTGAGTTGGCGATATCTTGGGAGCCGCACGCGCTTGTTTTCATCAGTGAGCCACTGAAATTTTTGGAGCTTGTACGGCTTAAGGCCTAGTTCCTTTTTTGCCACTTAACACATCAATTCACGATTGATGTCTCATGGAGACCCTCGGATTTCGGTCGACTCGTTTCTTAATGATCTTGCGGTTCGTAGACGTGTTGACTGTGCGTTTTCTTCCTCTTCCTGGACGATCGCCTTCATGGCCAAGCTCGTTGAATCGCTTAATTGCTTTCGACACCGTCTGTTGAGGCACACGGAGCAAATGAACAATTTTACATTGCCGTTTACCTTGTCGAAACAGCTCCAAAATAGCAGCGCGTTTGTTTGACATTATAAAGGACAAATTAAACTATAAGACGACAGAAAATTTATCACTAATACAAAAACGTACATCAAATTCGATGTGATAAAAATTATTTAGCTCCACGTATGTATTTTCGTGTAAAGAGACGCCAAACTTTAACTCCGTTATTTCTTGTCACCCTGTACATAGGTTTCCTCATCTAAATGTCCATACAGAAAAGCAGTTTCAATATCGAATTTTAATATATAAAAAGCTTTTTGAATTGATAGAGCCATTAATAGTCTGAAAACATTTGAATTTAGCACAGGACTATGTCTTTTTCCTGTTCAAAGCCTCTATAGCTACTAAACGCGCTTTATGTTTTCCATCTTCCTTTACTTTGAAGACCCATCTTGTACTTAAAATTTTTTTATTATATATTTGATCAGGATCAGCTTCGATCCATGTTTCATTCTTCGTAAGTGAGTCTTTTTCATCTTGGATAGCTGCTTTCCATTCTTCGGAGTTCTCTCCACTAATTGCTTCTTTATATGTGAGATGTAAATAATAATTTCCATATCTATTTGGCATATTTCTTTTTGATTTTCTTGTTGGTTCTTCTGTTGGTTCTTCCTCTGTTTCTGTTGTGACGGTTACTCGGTGAGGTGGAAGGTGTGGCCGCATCAGTCGGCTGTCCAAGGTCGCGTAATATGTAGTCGCACGGTCACTCGGGCGCTCGGAGTAGCGGTAGCTCGGAGAGTTCGCTCGGAGTCGTGCGGAGAGAGGGGCGGAAATCCCACTCGACTTTCGCCGCTGGGGACTGGATCGGTGCCTGCTCGGCGTTTCGCCGCTGGGTGGAGGGACTCCCGTGGGTATTTCACCGCTCGGGCCGGGTTGGTTCCTACTCGGCGTTTCGCCGCTGAGGTGGAGGGACCCCCGTGGGTATTTCACAGCTCGGGCCGGGTTGGTTCCTACTCGGCGTTTCGCCGCTGAGGTGGTGGGACTCCCGTAGGTATTTCACCGCTCGGGCCGGGAATAGGTGATTTCACCGCCTGGGGCGTGGGCGGTCGGTTGGACGGTCGGTGGATCCGAATAGGGGTGCTCACACACACTTACACTCACTCAGTCGCACTTAGCCAAAAACAAGTCGGATACACGGTGTCGGTCGGTATTCGTCACAGTGAACTACTGGTCGGTTGACGGTGTGTTCACGGCTGCTTTCCTCGGTTTTTTTTTTAAACAGGGCTAGCCTGTATTTTGATATTAATGGTTTTGTAAAAGGCGCCCAGAGCATGGTGCTCCCTATCCTTTTACCTTGAGAGGATAAGTTGCTTTAACTGGTTATGAGTATATATGACGTTAGTCAGCATAATGGATTCGGTTTGTACAAGAAAGTTCACGGCTGCTTTCCTCGGTGATTGCTCGGGGTAATTATCCCCGAGCGCGCTCAGTTTTTCTCGCGAGAAACCGGTTCGGCGCGGCGGCTCTCTCGCGGCCACGAGTTCCGGCGGTCCTCGCTATGTCAGAGGTAGTTCGCGTCGGGAAGGATGTAACCGTCACACTGTTAATGTTTGATTTGCTTCTATCTCATGTACATTCGATGTATCGTTCTTTTTATTATATACCGTCCTGATTGTTACCTTGGTTTTTACTTTGGTTTTATTTTCTTCTTCTTCAGTTTTACTTTCTTCCTCTTTTATGCATATGTCGCAAATTTCTGTATCAGTATTAAATTTTGGTGATAAATTCATACCTTCGCTTATACTCTTTAGTTTTTCCATGTTTGTGAAGCTCAGATGTCCTAGTCTTCGATGCCATTGTAGTGTGTCCTTGTTTGTTGTCAAGAGGGTTTCCATTGTGTGTAGTTCCTTCATGTTTATGACGTATAGCCCGTTCTGACCTCGTGATCCTTCTAAGATCGTTGCTTCGCCTTTTCAAATCTCGACTTTGTGTTTGGTGAACGTTACTCCGCCATCGTTTTGCGTTATCGTATTCATTGATGAAGGAATATTTATTCAAAACATGTTTAATGTTCAACGGTTTGTTACAATGTGAATATAAATGTTAACTGCAAACGAACGTCGGTCGTTAACAACAAATCGTTCGTCGTCACATAACGACGATCAGTGAGACGTTCGCCAGATCGTCTCAGCTGGTCGCCGACGATCGATTGGCAGCAACATCAACGTATATCTATATCTAATACCTACAGTTCGGCCATCCTGACAACAATGACCGTCTCCGGTCATCGATGTTTAAGACGTAACACAAAAACTAGAAAATAACGACTTAAAACTAAACAATACATAGCTGACGCAAATATAACGCAATAATATAATTCAAAACTTATTTTCTACCAAGTATCGTTCTCCTTTTCGCTTCCTGACCTGCTCCAAAATTTCATCTGATCGGGGCCTACAACTCCCGTAAATGGCACACCTGACATTTGGTGTCCCTCTACATCTGTTATGACATACCCATCCTTGTCTAAAACCTTCTTAATATACATACGGCCCCTTAAATTTAGGCAACAATTTTTTATTTATTCCTGGTGTAGTATCCGTGTTGCGAATTACCATGTAATCGCCAACCCGATACTCAGTCGGTTTTTTGTGTTTTGTATCATAAATGTGTTCGTTTTATTGTTGGACTTTAATTATTTTTTCAGATGCCTCCCTGTGTGTTGTCAAAAGGTCTCTTTTTTCATTGTTTAAAATTCCTAACGCTTCTCGAACTTTGTCCGATACAATACCTTTTTGATTCATACCAAACAATAATTGGGATGGGCTTTTACCTGTCGATCGACAAACAGTGTTATTTATTCCATATTCTACATTGTCAACAACTCGGTCCCATTTTCCCGCAGTCTCTCTTAATTTTACCAACATTGGTGCTATTACTCTATTAAATCGCTCAACCTGGCCGTTCGCACATGGGGTTCCTACCGCGATCAGTACCTGTTCTATCTCGTTGTTTGCTAAAAATTCTTCGAACAAATTTGATGTAAATGACGTTCCTCGGTCACTAATTAGCCGTCTTGGTTTACTATATGCTCTAAAATATTCCGCTAAGTTTTTCACTACTTCCTCCGATTTCGTTGTTTTACAAGGATACAGCCTTATAAATTTAGTAAAACCATTTACCACCGCCAAAATAAATTTATAACCAGTCCTGCACTTTTCCAGTGGGCCGTAATGATCCACATGAATTGTTTGAAATGGTAAGTCGCCTTTGTCTAAACTGTGCAAAAATCCCTCCTGTTTACCACTGTTAGGTGAAAATTCAATACATTTCAAACAATTGTTGATATACTCTCTAACTTTTTTATGCATTTGCGGAAACCAATAGACTCTATTAATATTCTCAATAACTTTCTCAACTCCGACATGACCAATATCGTCATGACACGTACGAATTACATTGTTTTCCATACACGACGGGACAAAAATAGCAATTGACGATTTTTACATTTGCGATATACGAGACCATCACGCAATTCGAAAAATTTATCCTCAATTGTCTCTAGTTTTTCACGAATTTTCTTAATTTCGGGATCCCTATCCTGCTTTATTGATAAAATTTGTTCGAATGTATTCGCCTCCAACCCCAGCACGCTATGACAACGACTAAGAGCGTCTACGTGACACATTTTCGTTCCTGGACGATGTTCTATTTCATAATCGTATTGTTGTAAATCCATGGCCCATCGGCCATTCTCGGATTCACGCTTTGTTTACCCAATGTTAACCGAAAACTATCACAATCAAAAATGAAATGAAATCGTTTTATGGCGTAGACAACAGCTAAACACTCTAATTCAAAGCTATGATATTTTGCTTCTGTAACAGTTGTTCGTTTGCTGAAATAAGAAACTGGTCAACGCGTTCCGTCAGGTTGTTTTTGTATAAGTATCGCGCCGAAACCGCTCGCACTGGCATCGCAATGTAACTCAGTCTCCAATTTCGGTGAATACAATGCCAATATCGGTTGTTGTGACAATAGATTCTTCAATGTCTCGAATGCATTTAATTCTTCGGTACCAAAATGAAACAAGGTGTCTTTCCTTACCAAGTCGTGTAATGGTTTAGCGATTTTGGAGAAATTCGGAACGAAGCGTCTAAAATAACTAGCTAGGCTCACAAAACTACATACTTCTTTCGAATTCCGTGGCAACGGATACTTCAATACCGCCTCTATATTATGAACGCTAGGTTGAATTCCAACACGATTTATCCGATAACCTAAATAAGTGATTTCTTCGTATAAAAATGAGCACTTGTCTAAACGAAACTCTAATCGATACTGTTTTGCCAATTTGAATACTTCACGAAGAATTTCGATATGCTCGTCAATCGTCTCCGTAGCAACCAATATACCATCTAGATATACGAGTACTTTATTTTGCCTAATCAATTCCGAAAATATACTATTTATGTAGCGCTGAAACACACGCGGGGCGTTCGTACTGCCCAAACGGTGTGACAAAGGACGTATACTTTACAGATCGTATATCGTATATACAAGGTGATCGTTTATCAATGGCGTAGGAAAATTAGCCTTAATAGTTATTTTATTTAATTCGCGATAATCTACGCACAGTTGTAACTCTCCATTCTTTTTATGTACCAATACTATTGGGCTTGCATAAGGCGAATTGCTTGGACGAATTATATTTTCATTTAACAGCCGATCGATAATAATTTTTAGTTTTTCTTTATCACTAAAAGCAAGTCTTCGCGGTCGAAACGAAATGGGTTGTTCATGTTTCAGAGCAATCATCATTTCGGCGTTACAATTAACAGGCGGTTCTAACTTATTAACGGAAGTTTCTATTATGTATTGATGACCGCGGACGATCTACTGGCCGAGTTGGAAAGTACGTTCTACAACAAGGACACCGTGCTTCAATCGCGTCGAGCATTCGAGAGAAGAGTTTGGAAGCGGGACGAAACATTCTCAGAATACTTCTATCACAAGACGATTCTGGCGAACCGCATTACCATCAACGAGGCTGAGTTTATTGAGTACGTGATCGACGGAGTGCTGGACCAGCAACTGCGATTGCACGCGAAGCTACAGAGATTCCGCACTAGAGCAGCGCTGATAGAAGGGTTCAAGAGCATCACATTGCCGCTTTCATCCACGGAGCGTAACACACGGCACATCGGCGAAGAAGCAAGCGGGCAGGGACAGAGGGGGGTCGGCCACCCTCGGGAAGACTCGACACCGCGACATCGAGTCGAAGGTAATCGGGGAAGCCGTGAGACGCAGCTGGTAGAAGAGACGGCGAGGACAACACAGGCACCGCGTCAAGACATCATTAGAAGGTGCCATAATTGCGGAGCGCGAGACCATTTGTGCGCGGGTTGTCCGAATAAAGACAGGGGCTCGAAATGTTTCGCGTGTAGGGAATATGGGCATAGGGCGCAGGAATGCTCAAAAAGCAGAGCGGTAGTTAGAGGTACTTGCACCGTAATACAAACACAGAGTAATAAATACTATAAATAATTCGTAATTAATATCCACACAGTAACCGCGCTAATAGATACGGGTAGCGATATTTGTCTCATGCAGGCGAGCAAATATTTCGAGATCGGCGCTCCACGGTTACAGCAAAGCGCGATTAAGTTTCGTGGTGTAGGGTCGGCCGAAAACACCGCGTATGGTGAGTTTAGAGCCACGGCATCAGTTGACGGTAACGAGTACCCGATCCTGATCCGTGTCGTAGCCGATCATATGATGCAACATCAGTTACCCGTAGGGACGGACTTCATCCGACTTCATCTCCAGAGGGAAGGAGCCAGCCGCCGCGAACATCTCCGAAATTTTCAAAATAGATTGCTGTCACGAGGTAAACGTTTTTGCATCGTGCAAAAACTCGTAGGCGACTACAAACCAATGAAAAAACACGATCTCGACATCCAAATGAACATCGTGTTCACAGATGATAGACCCGTGTATCAGCGCGCGAGATGGTTATCGCAATTCGAAAAGCAGGAAGTAGACGATCAGGTTCGCGAGTGGTTGAGCAAAGGAATAGTGCAACCGTCCCTCTCAGACTACGCGAACCCCGTAGTACTAGTAGCGAAGAAGGACGGTACCAAGCGGCTCTGTGTAGCTCTGTATTGAAGACCAGCTGGATTTGTTACAGGGTGCTAGGGTATTCAGTACAATCGACCTCAAAAACGGATTTTTTCACGTGTTAGTACACCCAAGCAGTAGAAAATACACCGCATTCGTGACACCGGATGGTCACTATGAGTTCTTGAGGGTACCGTTCGGATTGTGTAATTCGCCCGCGATCTTCCAGAAATTCATTAATGCAATATTCAAAAACCTAATAAATTAAAAAACCGCCATAGTCTACATGGATGAAATAATAATACTCTCCGTCGACCATGATAGTGCGATAGAAAAATTGAAAACAGTATTACGCAAGGCGGGTGATTACGGACTCGTAATCGATTGGAAAAAGTGTTGTTTTTTAGAAACGCGAATAGAGTTCTTGGGACACATTATCGAAAACGGCAGCATTCAACCATCCGAGAGAAAGACAAAAGCGGTTAAAAAATTCCCTATGCCGCAAAACCTTAAACAAATCCAGAGCTTCTTGGGCCTAACGAGATACTTCCGAAAATTCATCCCCTATTACTCGATAATAGCGCGACCACTATCAAACCTAACCAAAGCAAGCGTGGAGTTTCACATAGGGGAGGAACAATTGCGAGCGTTCAATAAATTAAAAGCAGCGTTATGCGAAAAACCGGTCCTGCGATTGTACAGCGTGAATGCAGAGACGGAGCTACACACGGACGCATCGAAAGACGGGTACGGTTCGATACTTTTACAACGCGACAGTAACGACGGTATGTTACACACCGTGTACTACGCCAGCGGCAAGACGACAGAAGCGGAAAGCAAATATAGCAGCTACGAACTAGAAGTCTTAGCCATAATTAAATCATTGAAACGCTTTAGAGTTTACCTGTTAGGAGTAACGTTCAAAATCGCGACGGACTGTAGAGCATTTACAATGACGATGGTCAAGAGAGATTTGTGCGTGAGAGTGGCGAGGTGGGCTCTTCTCTTAGAGGAATTCCAGTATACGATCGAACATAGGCCGGGAAAAAACATGGCGCATGTAGATGCATTAAGTCGAAGTCCACTATTGAGTTGCCTAGCCGTAGAAGAATGCGAGGAAGGATTGTTAGCCCGACTGTGAAAAGCTCAATCCGAAGACTCAGAGTTGAGGGCGGTTTTACAAACCGCAAGCCAGGGATAACTAGACGACTACGTAGTAAAACGACGTTTGCTTTACAAAGCAAGCGAGCACGACCTTCTACTGGTCGTTCCAAGAACAATGCAAACAGAAATTATCAAGCGAGCGCACGAGAGGAGGCATTTTTCTGCGAGAAAGACCGAGTTGTTAATTAAGAGAGACTATTGGTTCCCTAAGCTACCGACGAAAATTGAAAAGGTTGTCAAAAATTGTGTCGCCTGCATCTTCGCGGAAAGGAAGCAGGGCAAGCAAGAAGGTTTTCTAAATCCCATAGAGAAGGGCGATGTACCGCTACATACGTACCATATAGACATAGACCATCTGGGTCCCGTGCAATCAACAAAAAAGAACTATCGCCATATCTTTGTAATAGTAGACGCTTTTTCAAAGTTCGTGTGGCTTTACGCAACGAGATCCACAGATACCGCGGAAGTTCTGCAGCGTCTGAAAAAACAAGCGACATTGTTCGGAAATCCCATTCGGAACACATATCCCATGTAACAATAGCCAACGGAATCCCAAGGGGAAACGGCCAGGTAGAACGCGTGAACAGAGTCCTTATACCACTCATCGCGAAGCTGTCAAACCCGAAACCAGACGAGTGGTATAAAAACTTAGAAACAGTACAAAAATTCCTGAATGCCACGCCACATAGGAGTACAGGGACCACGCCCTTCCAACTGCTTTTTGGCGTCGATATGAGGGCAGCGGAGGATCTATCGATAAGGCAGTTAATAGACGAGGAATGGATGACATTGTTCAAAGAGAACCGAGACGAGTTGCAGAGAGACGCAAAGGACAACATCTCCAAAACTAAAGCAGAAAATAGAAAAAGCTTCAACAAGCGTAGGAAACAAGCCGCGAAGCATATAGCTGGTGATCTAGTGGCGGTCCAAAGAACGCAAATGCGGCCCGGACTAAAATTCGCAGATAAATTCTTAGGGCCCTACACCGTCGAAAAGGTGCTACGCAACGACCGTTACGTCGTGGAAAAGGTGGGCGAACACGAGGGACCACGACAAACATCCTCGTCGGCGGACCACATGAAGGCGTGGATATGCAGCGACTCGCACGCAAACTCAAGTAGCGACGAATCGAGCAATGATGTTGCATAGACACCTGAGGCCAGGTGTCACTGGTCAGGACGGCCGAGTGTAGGATGTAGAGCGCGGGGTCGAAGACCCCCCAAATTGTATGTTGTGTGTTGTGTGTCGTATGAATGTGTGCGTGGATGTGCGAGCGACAACGAACGCCAAGGTTGTCACTCGGTGTCGCGAAGGAGTTGTCGTCGGCCGTTGCGAAGACAAAGAACGCCCGCAACGCGTAACAGACGACAATTCGAAAACCGGGAGTCAGTTCAATGCAAAGAGTTGTATAGAGCGGTCGAGATAGAGAGTTGAACAGAGTAGACGAGAGAAAGCGAGAGAAATACTGTGTTGCACGAGTTGTAAATTGCTAACGTCCTTATTGTTAATCGTAATAAACTGTCCGTTCATTATTCGTGTTGTCGAGTTCATTTGTCTCGTCCGAAGTCAACGTAATTCCATCCGCGTTGACGACCAGATCCTACAATTTTCAGTTATTACGTCACCTATACCTTTACTGTGCGGGAACGTTCTCTGATTGACCAGAAGAAAGTTGCTTTGCGAAGGAATTGTTGTGAGAGTATAAAGAATGAATTTGAATGTGTGGCAAATGGATGGTAGAAAGGAGTGAAAGGTTGAGGAAATCGGATCTACAATAAATAAATGTATTTAGCAATGTCTGATGTACAAAGTAAAGAAAGTCGAATTGCAAAGAGAACCTTGAACAATTTACAGCTGATCGCTTGAGAATCGGTGTTGAAAGAGAGAGAGCCCACGGTTGTCTCTCACTTTTGTTATCTCGACCCTTATGGAAGTTCGTCATGCACCGGTGGTTCCGGTTGAGCATTCGAGAACATTCCAGAAGGATCGAGAATGGGTTTCAACCAATCATTCGCGTGGTTTATTGCCGGCGCGAACCTCGACGACATACGCCACACGCTGAGCGTTCGTCTAGGATGACACCGCAGCGGTCTTGTCGCGACGCGTCATCGGCGCGCCAGTCTTGAACATTTACTTTCCATTTTTACAGACTTTTCTGCGGTAGAAATTTCGGTATTGATGATTTTTACATTTGTTAGTAGATTAATATTGTTAATCATATGATTTCATGCTCCTGAGCCGACTACCCAGTCATCCTTGTTTGTATTATAATTATTAATAAAGAAACTTACCTTTCCATCATTGTATCTACCTGATGAACCAGTTTTATTTTTTCTGAAGTAGCAATCTTTTTCAGTGTGGTTGGTTTTCTTACAGATATTGCACCTTTGCTTGTTCCTTGAATGATCCCATGTGTTTGATGTAAATCGTTCTTTATTCCTGTCTTTGAATTGATTACGTTCTGCTGATTCTTGCTTACAATATGTAGCTATATGATTAAAGCTATTACATTTATAGCATATTTTACTGAAGATTTTAAGGCTACATTTTCTTGTATAGTTTCCTCCATTTTTAACCTGTTTTCTTCAAGCTGTAATCTAGCTATAAGATTAATTAGCGTTCTTTCTGCGAAGGGCGTACAGTCTCAGGCACTAGCAAAATGTTTATATTCAGCAGGTAACGTGGTTAATATTTTCGTAATCAACATCGTATTATCTATGGTTTGATCTAATCGCACACCTCTATCTAATGCGTTTAACCTATGAGACAAATTTTCAAGGGTACTCACATGTGTTGCTATGTCGCTCTCTTTTGCGAACGAGTAATTGTAAAATTCTTGTAGCAGTGCACACTTCTTTTGTTCTGTATTCTTCCCGTATATGGACGTTAATTTATCCAGCATTTCACTTGAAGTTTTACAGTTGAGGAGATACATTTGCATTTTTCTGTCAACCGATAATACTATTGCCTTTGGAACCTTTGCATCGAGGAGTTCCCATTCTTTCTTCTTCATTTCTGTCCAACTTGCTTCAGGTACAATTTCTCCAGTTATTATATCGTACGCGTCGATGGATTTCACTAGGATGATTATTTGAAATTTCTAGAATTGAAAATTCGATTCGTCTTTCAATTTCTCAATTTGGTCTATTTCGCTTTTATAACCGTTACACGTCGCCATCTTTACTTGTCATCTCGCGAACCGTCTTACGAAACAGTTTTTGCGTATAATTTTACGAATATTCTTATAAACCGTTTTACAGACACGTTTTTCGTTTTTTTTTGTTTATAGTATTACGAACATGTTTTTACGGATAACGTTAGAAGCCGTCTAAGTGCGGTTTATGAATATGTATTCTTACAAACCGTTTCAACACGTGGTTTCAATTTTTACTTGTTTTAGTTTTTACTTCACTTTAGTTTACTCTATTCTACTTCGACTGATTTATCCGTGATCTGGGCACACAACCTGTTGAATAGGGTAAACAGCAGATGATTGAATTACTTCAACAACGCAGGGAATTTTATTTGGAAATCCGAACGTGTTCTTGCTCTGAGAGTAGATTTACGTCTGAGTTACAATCTAGACGCATGTCATTGTTTGATAATTATACAAATGTCGCTTTTGGTTGATTTCTATGGAGATGGTGGTAACTGTTTTCGCTTTGGGTCACCAGCAGGCTCCAATATCTGCAAGCTCTGCGTAAGGACAGGTGTAGCCGGTCTCAAACAAATTTGGAAACACAGGAAAAAGCTCAGCACTACTGAGTGAATTTATTTTCACTGTACAGAATACACGCGATGCCGCGTGTACCCACGAGGCTATATAACTGTCGCACACTGGTCCACGCGCGCGATCTAGCTGTTCATTTGGTAAAAAAGCAACTTGCCCAAATCGATGTTTCTTGAACGTATATTGCTTCCTAAATGTCCATGACATTTGAAAACAATGAAATTAATGAGATTTATTGAAAATTGTGATTAGAACAAGCATTTAAAAATTAACATTTTATGAATCCTATTTGCCACCGAAAAAATTACCTCTTTTCTTATTGATACCCTGGAGAATCTATTTAATATTATGTGTCCATTTTTGTTACAAATGAATAGTATTCGTCTGTATTTAGAGTATATCTCTTGTACTAAGATTTAATATCTATAATTTATTGAAATAACAATGCTCAATAAACTAAAGAGAGTCTTCAATGTTTTTAATCTTTGGTGAAGGATATCTTTCGTGTCCCCCATGGGCCCTCATTGTATCAAAGTGCATTATTGTCAGCGTTCATTTCTCTATGAAATCGTGCAAGAATCACATCATGTTCGGTCCTGGTACACAAGTTATTACTATTTAAAGGGTATGTGTCGCCTGATTCCGGCCGAACCCGAACCTTTGGCTTCGGCGCGTCACGCGTTAAGATTTTATTCAATTCTTTTAAAATATGAGTCTCGAATGTTATAAATGATATAACATGCCATCGAGTATGCATAATTAATTCACGCAGCGGACATAATAAAATCTGCTACACTACATGGGGGCATGGAATAACGACTTTCGAAGTACATATATTAGAGAATATCGTACAAGAAAATTTACAAGGCGGGAAACTATAACAGATATCTTCCACACTTTGTTATATACGTCTCACATTATAATTTCTTCGAAATCTTTAAATAATAGACAAGTTTTTAAGAAGCAAACGCATTTTGATGATGCTGTCGAACAATTAATATTGAAAGATGTTGAAGAAGAAAGTAATAACAATAATGATTTGTCAATATGATGTAATGTGAATTGTTATTGTTGTCTATAAAAATGATATTTTTGTTTTTTATAATTAATATTATGTTTTTCGCACAGTTTTAAATAAAATATTTTTAATTATGTTTATAAAATCCATTACTTCAAAAATGATTGATTATTGTGTTTATTTAAAACCTGAACCTGATTTATCAGACACTTCCGATAATCTGAGAAAAAAATGTTTTAAACAAAACTTAATCAACATTTAGCAGTCTACAAATTTCAATGTAAAAAATTACAAAAGAAATTTTTAATGCATAAATAACACTGTCCAATACCAAATTTGATTTCAATATTCTGTCAGGTCCTTCTTATAGAGCTTTTTGCGCTGATTCCGAATCTGTCCTTAATTTTTTTCCTATACGCACAGTTTTTGAAAAACATGGCTTTGAAAAAAAACATATTTTTCAACTTTAAACAAATATTGTGATGTTATTATATAAGATATTGAATTGTTCTTTACAGCAAAAGATTCTGTAGACTTTCCCGAATCCAGTGATATATAATATCAATACATTATGATTGTTTAAACATTTTTAAACAATCATTAAAGACGGAGAGACACCACTTTCGCACCAATTTTTGAGGATATTTTTCAATTTATCTCAAAAAATAAGGGTCCAGCGGAAAATCAAACTATACCACGCGATAGAGCAGACTTTTATCTTGAGAAACCACCCTATTATATAAGTTTGGAACGTCGACGTTTTTTTTTTAACCAGAAAGCAAAATATCTTCGCCCGACATGAGTTGCGGCCAGTGACCGATGCAGAACGCGCATCGGGCGCCAGCGATGCGAACCGGAACCCTTTCCAGTTGGAACTGAAAAGATCCACAAAGAATCGGTTTCTGTGTGCACGGCAGCGGGCACTCGGTTTACCGTCTGGCTACAACATAGTCCGTGGCCTGGGGAAAATCCCCACATTTCTGTCTTATCGACATACATATGATCACTTGTAGTTATATATTTCTAACAGGGAGAACAGAGGCTCGCGAGAAGAACCCGGGGACATTTTGCAGATCACGTTTCGCCGTGTGGTAGGGTACAACCACTAGTAGTTCCGTAGAGATGCAGCGCGTGTTTGTACACGCGTATTCGTGTAATTCTCGCGTAGTTTCAATAATTTTTCGCATAATTTTTGCGTAACCGGAGGAGGGAAATTAGTAATTTTTTGCGTAACCCTTGGTTGTCGCATTCTCCCAGTCCGGAAAAGAAAATTATATTCGCGTATTCCGCGTAATTTTTTGCGTAACCGTTGGTTGTCGCATACTCCCATTCCGGTGGAGAAAAAATCATAATCGCGGGATAAACAGCTCCATCGGGATGCAAGATTCACACGATTTCGCGTAAATTGTGCGTAACAGCGGGGGTTGTCGCGTTTTTCCCTTTCGGGTCGAAATAAAATATAATTGAGCAGTCATTTCGCGTAACCGTTGGTTCTTCTCGCTCTCTCTAGCAAGTGAGAAAAAAACATACTGCAAACCAGCCGCGTTGACAGCTTCGTGGACACGCAGCGTGTGCTCAGGTTTATCAATTCCGCGTATTTCGCGTTGAATATTTCAATTGTATTTGTATTGTGTACACCTCTTGTTTGTATCATAGCGATCGACGCCCGCGAATCCATTTATTGTTTATAAGAATTCTGTTGGGTTAGTTTAGTTCCGTTGGGCTTGCAACGTATCTTTGGGTCTGCCGAAAGCAGTGATGTATCTGCGCCTGTGCCAATCAGAAATTTTTGACCTGAAGTTCGGTCTTTGACGTGGAGATGACGAGATTCCCTGACCCCTGACAGGTCTACATGACATAGGATTGTGCGGGTAGCGCGCATGCGCCACACACAACGCACCTTTCCTGGATGAAGAAGTAGAAGGTTCATTTGCTGGAGATTTTCTCCTGAAAGATTACGAACGCAAAATCGGACGCGCTACAGATCGAGCACGGCCTAAACTTCTACTGCGCCAGACAAAGAGTGTTGGCAAGTGTCATATATGGACGTGGCGTCAGGGCCGGCGTGACCTTTTGCGGGACCCGGTTCAAATTCTATACTTAAAGGGCTTAGCCGATTAAGATGGTAAAAACTGCCCTTAGACCTTTTTTAATGGCTATTGAACCATTCGAAAGCTGACCAAGAAAAACCCCTCTGAGTAAAGTTTCAGCCCTCTAGCTTGCCCGTGAGGGTAGTTACAGGGTAAAATAGATTTCGCGCTTTCCGGCGCATTCTCCGGTATCAAATGCGTTCTAAAATTCTGAAAAAAAGTGACATACTTCGGATCCTAAGGCGCATTTTTTAGAATTTTTTAAGATTTTTTTATGCATACTGTGGCCGTAAAAAATGAAAAACCCCAAAAAATCAGAAAAACATTTTTTTCTCAAAAATATTAAAACATGCAATTCTACTGTTTGGTTCCCTGATAAAGTACTACAACAGGCAGTGTTGTAGATTTTTTTTCAGATTTTTTATTGTGGGACATCGTTGTCAAAAACGATAAAAACCGAATTTTTTCGACGTTTCTGCTGTGGGGAGGAAAATGGTTCTCGAGGGAGAATACCCACCGATATATTAGCGGGCACGAAGAGAGAATATAACATTTATTTAAAAAGCTATTTTACCTGGAACTTTTCAGAGTTCGTCGTGCTAATAGGTGGGAAATACGTTGTTAAGGAATTTAACTGTACGGTGAAACAATTCGTCAAACAACTCCGGTGGAGGTTCTGAACGTTCTGGTTCGTTCAGTATGTTACCGTCCTGAAAAACGTTGACTGTGGGGGGACGCGCAGAAATATATAAAAACAATATTATTTACTAATAATAATAAGTAATAATATATACTTATTGAACAGTTACGTTATCTACATATTTAGTATTACAATAATAAATTACATTATTGCACCATAGTTTAACATGCAAAAAATAATTTTTTCCAGCTTTTCCAACCATTATGATTTTTGAAATGTGGAAATGCATTTTCGATTTCATAATGTGGCAGCTGACGATAAGCGAATTGAACGACTTGCTATATTACGACCTTGAGCCCATAAATAACGCTGAAATAGTTTTTTTCCTGACTTTTCGGGCCAAACACCCAACCGTGCGATGGCTTGTTTAATGTTGGACCCTGCGTGGTCCTTGTCCATGTCCATGTCCCGATGTGGACTTGGATGTTGTTTGAAAAGTTGGTACAATTATTTGTGCAATTGGTCGGAATTGCAGAGAACATACTAAAAGTTGTATTTCGCAACTTTTTTAAGTGTACCCACATTGAAAATATAGAAAGTACGTTGTGTAGATCTATATAAATCATATGTATCCTACCTTTGACCTGCCAAAAAATGTATGAACATAGGACATTTATGAACGTTTCCTCGGGAAATTTTCCTTGGAACTTGGAACGTAGAGAAGTTCATCGTGAAAATTTCTTTTCACATCCTGTAGAAAACTAATTGATCTAGCTTACCAAAAAAGTTCAAATCGCATAGTCCAATATTAACAAAGTTATCGTTTTTTTTTTTGAGAGAGCGTCCGAATATTAATGGGAGTCACTGTATACTTAGTTATCTTTTTACGCATCGATCTGTGCTAATGTGGGACTATTTCCTTTTTATATCCTTTTGCACTATGATCACGAACCTTTATCGAATGTACTATCCGAATATTTGCTGTGGCAGATACCAGCTCTGACACAAATTTATTAAACGTACATTTTAAATCGGTGTGTCACAGGTGTATTGAAAAATTTGTAAAAAGAGCAATGTTCATAATTTAGAGAAGTCGGGGTGCCAACAAATTACTTGACAGTCAACATGTGTTGTCCGAGAAAGTGCCGACTTCCAGCTCAATTATATATATATATATATATACACATATACATAATGACCTGTCGTAAACCTCTCCATTGGGAACAGCCCTGGGAACGACACCTAAACAAATCGCGCCTATCATAAAGTCGCCGAATCTCCACCACAGCCGCGCCCGTAGTGCCAATGTTTTGACTACGACGCTGCACGCTACATAGTATGTGTGGCCGCTGTAGCCAATAAAATTCGACAACAGTCGAAAATGCGTGTGACACGAGGCCTGCCTCCTCCACTCTGACCCAATCGGCCGCGCATTCGAACCTAGACACGTCATCGTACTCTTGCCTGTGAAGGCTTCTTCTCAGGCTCGCATCAATACAATGTCACCAGTTCGGACCCATACGAGATGGCGTCTTGCCACCCCCTACAATCGCCTAGGAGTGGGCGGTAACGCTGTTCCCCTATCGCACGTACGGGGTAATGTATTGGACTACTCATTGGATATTGGACACAGAATGCCCGGTCCTTTCCCTCACGTGGAATCTGTTCGCGGCTATTCCAAGATATCGCGCAGTCCTCGCGGATTCAGGATCATTGTTCGGTTGTCACGGCTCTTACGGTATTTTTCGCGTGGCACGATAGCGTGTCTGGCGCCTGAATTTCGTTTGACGATCCGAGAAATTCTTTCGATCTGAATCGGCAGTGATTGTCCTGGGAGGACCACGTGTCGTGCGGCCGAGCGTGGCCCGGCCTACAAGCAAATTCCCGTTGCCGGCTGCTTTTCCGTCCACGGAAAATTAACCGTCGTGACAGTGCACACGGAAACACGTGGTTCCAGAATGCACATTTAAATATTCAAGATATATGCCGATTTGTAGCATATCATACAATTCTTCGATCCCCACGTCAATCTTTTATTACTAATGAATTGAATATAACGAACCACACAGCCGTTGACTGGGCGAGTTTTTGCAGGGAATTATGCGTTTTGTGGATGGAAAAACAATCAGTTACGTTAGGAGTCGAAAACGAGATAGTGGAGATAGACGAGGCGAAAATAGCGAAAAGAAAATATAATAAAGGCCGCCTTATTACCGGTCAGTGGATTTTCGGAGGGTTTGAGCGGTCAACTATTGTAAATTTCGAGATGAAATTGTGCTCGAAGCAACTCATCGCGTTTGCTTGTGAGTGAGTCACATGAGCGTCGCGCGTACGCGTAGAATGTGGTGACTGTGGCAACACTCGCCAATGTGAAGTTGCTCACCAATGTGAAGTTGCTGTTAGATTTAAAATGTTTTAGACGTTATTATTTTGTCATTAACAAAATAGGAAATGTTTAATCAATAATCTACATTCCATGAAGAAGGATCAAAGAATTGAGTTCTTAAGATTTATTATTAATGAAATGTTATTTACAATTTTATAAGAGTTATAAATAAATCAGTTTTACACATTTATTGTAGGCCCTAGTTCTAAATTCCCTAGAGACCTACCAAATTGGTGACCTCTAAAGTGATTTGGCTGAAATACCTCTTCATTTTTGAGTGGCTGATTTGAATTTCTTTAAAGAAAGAAAATGCCATTGGAACATTCGCCTACTCGTCAAGCTTCTTCCGGGCTAGGAACAAGACAGCAATCGACTGAAATAACATTCAGAGAAACGATGGAATGAGAAGGAAATCTAAGCTCGAATCAAAATGTTAATTTTGCTGATTCAAATAGGGGCAGATATCGAAACAGCTCAGAAGGTACATTTACCACCTTTTTGGAAAGAAAACCCCATTCTCTGGTTTATGCAAGTCGAA
This sequence comes from Lasioglossum malachurum, assembly GCA_028455605.1. Taxonomy (NCBI): domain Eukaryota; kingdom Metazoa; phylum Arthropoda; class Insecta; order Hymenoptera; family Halictidae; genus Lasioglossum; species Lasioglossum malachurum. The sequence continues at coordinate 14,544,411 of CM052319.1, forward strand.
GCGGCATTTTCAATTAATAGAATCGTCAGAGATGAGTCAAAATTCAGATATATGTAACAGTATATTTAAATCATACAATTCTTCCTTTGGTTGAAGATATTTGAATTTCCCCTCCTGAAAACAATAAGTATTTAAAGTTAAAAGAACGTGAACCTAGAAGGACCGTAGGAAGAACATCTACCCAATTAGAGGAATTATGCTATATATACATATATATATATATATATATATAACACTATTATATTTTATACAATCCAGTCGTACAAAGAAAGAAAAACATAAGTATGAAAATTATAAACAATATAAACGACTTGAGATGACCGCAGTTATGATAATACGTACAGTGAAATTTGGAATTGTCGGAATTGTAGAGAAAATACTAAAAGAGTTGCATTTTACAACTTTTTTATGCGGTCCTATATATAAATTTTTAGAAATGCGTTTTGTAGATCTGTGTCTCCCAATTATATGCACTATGAAAGTTTCATGGAAGTCGGTTGATGCGGGAAAAACGGCAGGCATTGAAAGATGCAAGAATCCTTAGAATTGCTGCAGTTGGAGGCCGAAAATCGTGAACATCTGCAATTTTTACCATCTCATTACAACCTCGACCGATTTTGATGAAATTTTCAGAATATGTTTAATTGATACAGATTTACGAAACGTGTTTCCTAAATTTTCCAAATAAGCCCACATAAAAAAGTTGAAAAATACAACTTTTATTATTTTTTCTACAATTCTATTCAAAAAGAAAAAAAAAACTAGCCGTAAAAATTGAAAGTGTAAGGCCTCTTCTGGCTGCCTCCTCTCCCTCGGCTACTTCCGCGGTCTCCGCCACGCGCTGCCCCGCGTTTAAAGAAATTCCTCCTATGATTCTTTTTCAGACGACTCTGCAACATATGAAAATAAATTAATGATGATAAAATGATGTGAAAATAAATTTTTCCAAAAATTGCAATTGATCGCAATTATTGAAAAAATACTAAGTTGCATTTTCAAATATTTTATTTGAAAAACTGAACTGACTGACCAGAACATAGGCATGCGCAGACAAAAACAAAGACCGCACATGACGAGAGAAGGATGCAACATCTGAACGGTAAAGTACACACCTCGTCAAAAGTGCGTACTGTCCATTATTTCTTACAGCAGTAAACATACAAAACAACTGTGTGAATACACTTGTGTCACTTTACTTTTTAACTGGACTGTCGCCGCGTGCATCGTTTGACAGGTGACGATCAGTTGCGAGGCTGCGCTTACCTACCATTGCGCAGCGGGTACATTTCCCCTTGCGGGGGACATTCACCCGCAATGCTAGATTTGTCAAGCTGTACATATGTGATTCCGGTGAAATTAATGGTCATGCAAATAATCGCTGTCACTCACCAAAAATGATGAATACGAGGCCGGGGGCGGCATTACATGTACATGTACATATCCGAAGGATGATATCTGAACGCTGGGGCTTGGGCTGCCGCTGGGGCCGCTGCACGACCCGCTGCCCGGAATCGCAACGGGTCCGCCGCCGGAAAGAGGGGCGCTCTTATGTAGGGGCTCTGTTTCCCCACTGCTGCTGCTGAGGGCGCCGCCGCTGTGGCTGCTCGACCCGCTGCCACAGCTGCTGCTGCGCCCAGTTGGAGGGCCGCGAATTTACTCGCCTTCTCCTGCGCCCTTCCAATCACCCTTTCTATCGCTTCCTGCCGGGCAGCGTCCAGTGCCGCCGTCGCGCGTCGTACGGCATCTGCCGCCGCTGCCGCTGCTGAGGGTTGCGGTGGCGGCGTCGTTACTCTTAACGACGAGAATCAATCCATCTGTGAAGAAAGAATGACAAATAAACAAAAACTATGGATCAGGTATTCTGGATTTGAAGGAAAAGATTTGGATAGTACTTACTTCGTCGACGGTCCAGATCAAAATGACGATGTGACGATGCAATGGCTCCTACGTTCCTACGAAACCTCGACCGATCGTTTTTTTACAAACGCGATATAATCTTGTTTATTCACACACACGCACACATGCATTCCTTCGGCGCGTTTGTCAATCGTCATTTAGCCCCGTTTCACACGTGAGCGGACCGTCCGCGCTCCGCGGACACAGACACATACACACACATACATGCATCCCCGTATCTATCATTCCAATACTAGCTGCTCGTGGTGTAACCGTATCAGTTACATATCGAGTGAGAGCGAGAGACACTGTAGCGAATCCCTTCCACAGCGAGCCGCGACAGGATCTGCGATCCTTATCAAAATAAAGGAAAGCAGATCATTCCGTTAATTAGGGTGCGCACGCATCGATCCCCACTCGATACAGATCGAAGGAGGTCGATCCGTGAAGCAAATCCATCACTCTACGTCTGGACGCGGGTCTGAGAACACGCGACTCTAATAGAACCGGCGAAAACCGGTACGTGTTCGAGAAGTCAAACCGACTTCGCATTTCTAGTCAAACCGCCTAGATTGCCTTCGTCTCGTACGCGCCTCAAACCGAGGAGTCACAGATGCAAACCGCATTGTGGCACAGCCGAGTTCATAATTGTTAATAAGCTTATCAATCGTGACAGCGTAGAATCAGAAGGAAGTTTCTTACGAAAGAGTCGTGTGATTATTTCAAGTCAGTGACAGAGAGACTAAATATAACTCAGATTCGCTATCCTGGAACCGGAGTGTAGTCGGGATCGTCTGAGGGCGCAGAAGAGTGCACTCTTTCGGTGTAGTGAGGCGAATAAGGGTTTTATACGTGTCGTCATATAGTGTACATCTCTGAGAAATCAGCAGAGTGCATGTGTGTTACGACGGTCCTTGTCTGTCCGGATTTACGCGCTTAGTACACGACGTGATTATGTGCAGTGCCAATTCATTGTTCTAGATCCGGAGTGTATTCGGGCTCGCCTCTCGGCGCAGAAGGAATCACTCTTTTGGGGTTGCATAGTGAGGGACTCTAGTACGTGTCGGCATAGAAGGTATTTCTCCGAGAAATCGGCAGAGTATCTGTGTGTTACGACGGTCACTCGTTGTCCGGGGTACGCGAATATTAGAAGAATTGACTAAGTATAATACGAGCTACAACGTCCAGAACGGGAGTGCAGCTGTGCTCACCGCAAGGTGCAGAAGGGTGCGCTCTTTTGGTGAGGCCGGGGTAGCGAAGATTGTACGCGTTATTCTAGACGATACTTCTCCGAGAAATCGGCAGAGTACGTAAATGTTATAACGGTTACATTCGTCTGATGCGAATTATAAATCCAAGAATGCCAAGTCTTTAGCCTTTCCATATGCTCTTTCAGGTGCAGGTCACGCATCGGTTCAGCCATGTCTGGCTTTTCTGCATTCGGTCCGGAATCGGAATCCTTGACTGCACGGAACTGCTGATATGTCCTTTTGCTGGCTCTCTTCTTTTGGACATTTTCCAATCCTTCCTTTTTTCGTCGTTTCTCCAAGTTCTCCAAAACTTGTGAGGGCACGTTTCTAAACGATTTCTGCAGACGAGACAATACTTCTTTTGTATTTTACTGGATCACAGCAGCGGCAACTCTTGCGTTGTAGGATCCTCTTTGGCCGAGATTGAGTCTCTTTCCACCAGTGGACTTCGCGATGACGACATTGATACCCTCCACCGCGTTGTTGGTGCTCCGATAGAGGAGGCTACCAGAGTGCTTCGCTACCGACCGGACAATTTCCTGTATCTCTTGATACACTCTCATTCTTGTTAACTCGGGAACAATGTCGACTTCTCCTTCTTTCGGTGTACCATCGCAGAAATAACTTATACTGTTGCACTGTTTGTGTTCTCCAAAAACGTGGCTGGGCTTATTCATTATGTCTCCAAACAAGCGTTCGATTTTCTCTGCTGTTGGCAAATTCTCATTCGCCCTGTATTCAGCAGCTGTCATAATTGCCGTGCGCATCCGCCGATAATTTCCTACGGCTTTCCTGCAGTCGCCGGCCTCAGTCTTCTTCGCAACAATTTTCAAACAAACTTCAAACAAAAAAGGAATTGTATGAAAAGTCGGATCTGCAATAAGTTATCTGTATTTGCACTATTGTACACAAAGATTGTCAGAGGATGTTGAAAATGAGCAAAATAAAGAAATACAAAATGAATGATTAAAGTAAACTGGCGTTGACACTTGATGACGTAACGATCAGCTGAGCTGTCTGTCGCAGAGAGAGCGAGACGACGGTTTTATTGTCTCGATCCTTCTGGAAGTTCGTCATGCACCGGTGGTTCCGGTTGAACGTTCGTGAACATTCCAGAAGAATCGAGACTGCATTTAGCCAATCATGCTCTTGGCTTCTTGCCCGCGCGAGCCTCGATGGCAGACGCAGATTTATCGCGTTCAGGTGAGGTTGCGCGGGACGCGTCGTGATTGGCTGTTGACCCGCTGAGCTCGGTGGGCATCATGGCGCTCGCGCGCGCCAATCTCGAACACATAGAAAAAATAGCGAAAAAAAGGCACATAAAGATCGAATTGAGTAACCTCCTCCTTTTTCGAAACTGGTTAAAAAGATTTAATTTTGATGGTCCAGACAACGCACAGTGGGCTGTATACCCGATTTCAGCTGTCACAGCTAGTTCAAAATTCGCTCAATATTGATACTGCTAAAATTTATACTTTCATGAAAAAAATATTTTAAAGCTTGAGATTTATACTTTTTGTGCTATAGACCGTTTTTACAAAAATGGATATTTTGAGTGCAAAATCTAAAAATTCCGATTCTAAAGATACGTAAAATATGGTAAGGACAAAGTTGGATGGTACAATGGGGATGACACGATGCCAAAAGAAAGGGCCTAGCCAATTAAGATGATCAAAACTCCTGATTCACCTTATTTTCATCTTTGAATTTTGATTTGTTCCAACCTAATAATTAATTTTTATAGTACATAGAATGATAATAATAATTTATAATGCGGCAGAAGATACGGCGGAGGACGAAAAATGGTTTGAAGCATCCCGAACCCTTGCGATCCGCCAAGGCACACGTATTTACACGCAGCACACCTTATATACAGCCGTATAGGGACGTCACGCTGACTGATGAAGCCTGACTTACCGGCAATATGTTTTTTATCGTCCCCTGTTTTACCGATTACAGTGATCGACGACTCGAGGTTACTGAATGTGAGAAACAGACATCAGCGCCCGAACCGGAAGTGTATCGTTACAGAACCCTGAAATTTGTATTTCTCGCGATGACAAACTGTGTGTTTAAGTACGTATGGTTTAACATAATAAACGTTGCATTGACATTGTATGTGTCCCTCACAACGGGCTAGCCTCCAACTTTTTCTATAAGAACCCTACATGTCTCGATATTTAAGAAAATGTATGTCTCTTGATAGTGGCAGCACTGTCGCGCTGCCCAATGCTTCTCGCGGCTCCGCTACATGCTGCCGAATAATGCAAATTACGCCTCGAAAACGCAAAAGTAAGCCAATTTGGGATACAGGCCGCCTAGATTGATCTTTTATCTAACGAATGTGACTACGTAGGGGCCCCAAATGTGCATTAGCGAGACGTGGTTTGTCTAGAGCCGAACCCTTGCAACCTCGTGTACGTATACATTGTCTAGCGGTGTGTGAGTGTGCCACCACACTCTCGCTCGAGGGAGTCTACACCCTTAGGAAAGATTGTCTCATCAGAATCGAAGGATAGAACGCAGTTTTTCAAGAGGACGATCAAACTTCAAGAGATGGTCAACCGGACAAAGTAAAAAGAAGAATGAAGATGGTAAGAAGTACTGCTTTATGGGAGCATGAGATAAATGAAAGAGGCTCGACCAATATGAAAGAGAGGAGGAAAAAGGAAGGAGGGTCATTCCATGCCGAATCGATCACTTTTTGCAGGCACCATCGTCGATTTTGTTCTAACTGAAATATGTTGTAGTCCATGCGAAATTAGGGGGGGTTTAAGAATTTTTTTAGAAATGGCAGGCCGACCGAGGGCTACAAAGGCCGCGACGGCCAGAGCGCGGGATGGTTATTCCAATCAAGACTCGGACCTGGAAACTACGTACCTGTAACGAGGGAAACTGTAAGTATCGCCCGAATCATTCCGTACCCATTTTCCCACGCTGTCGACGCCGAGATGACTTCGCCTAGCGAATACCTCGAAGCCGATCCGTGAGAGTAAGTACCCTGTCCGAAGAGCACGGCGTGTCGCCACTCTTTTCAGCCACGGTGTGTCACCAGCTGAATCCTGCCCGAAGAGCACGGCGTGCCGTCACTCTCCGGGGTTCTGCCCAGTCCTTGACACCACTGTACACCATGTCCGCGACCGCGTCCGCGCCGCATTGCACTAGCACATGTTAGAATCGCGTGAACACCGCTTTCGCGATCACCACACTCGTGTCTGTCGCGTCCAGTACCGTCGCGAACACAAGGGTAACCCCAGGGTACGATACGACAAGGAATCATGGCAGCGAGCGCCCCATGAATCGTTAATACACGCGTAATTCTTTCGACCCCGCTGAACCACGTTCTTTCCCGTTTCCGACCATTCCCCTCACAGCTTTCGAACCTTGGCTCGGCGAGCTAACCGACTACGGTAACTAGGGTACCCGCCGCGACACCGATCATCGCTGGGAAACCGGACCCGTCACAGGGTTAAGGAATGCAGCGCAAATATTCCAAAGATTTGTTGACACTGTTTTACGAGGATTAAGTTTCTGTCAAGCCTATATCGATGATTACTTATTGCTACAAAGTATGAAGAGGAACATCGCATTCATCTGAAACAGGTCTTTCTTCGTCTTAAAAAATTCGGGTTATCCATTAACATCGCTAAAAGTAAATTTGCTCAAGATGAAGTGGAATACCTGTTAATAGTTTTGGAATACGTCCTTTCGGTTATTGATTTCAAAAAACCAAATAGTAATATCAGTGAACTGAGACGGTATCTTGGAATCATAAATTTTTATCATAGATTCATTTCTGATGCAGCATCGATTTTAGCCCCATTAGATAAATATTTATCAGGTGCTAAAAAAAGAAATAAACGACCAATTAATTGGACTTCTGATGCGGAAGAATCTTTTGAAGAAAGTAAAAGGCGTTTAGCAAAAAATACACTTTTGGTTCATCCTTTAGAAAATTCCAAACTTTTTCTTAGGACAGATACTTCGAATTTAGCAATCGGAGCTGTTTTGGAGCAGTTTCAAGACGAGTCGTATAAACCACTTGGATTCTTTTCCAAGAAGCTATCAGAATCTCAACAAAAATTGAATACTTAAACTTTTTAAGAGTTAATTGCAATTTATGCTGCTCTGAAATTTTTTCGTCATATGGTCGAAGGTCGGGATGTAACCATTTTCACTGATCATAAACCATTGCAATATGCCTTTCTACAATCTTCTGATAAAGCTTCTGAAAGACAGAGAAGACAGCTTGGTTTCATTAGTCAAATTATGTACCACTAAAATAATCCACGTTGAAGGACATAATAATCAAGTTGCTGATGCTTTTTCAAGAATAGGTGCTGTAGACTTCCCTGTAATAGTTTCTACAGATGAACTTTTTGAACAACAACAGAAAGATGAAGAACTGAAATCACTATTAGAGTCTGAAACAGTTCTTTCCTTAAAACCACTCAGATTAGATAACGGAGACAAGACAATTTATTGTAACCTAAGTAGAGAAATCAGGATATATGTTCCAACAAGTTCCAAATAATTTATCTCATCCAAGCGGTAGAACAACTAAAAAAATTATTTCTCAAAGTTTTGTATGGCCAAATATGCGTAAAGACATCATTAGTTAGACGAGAACATGTTTATCTTGTCAGAGAACAAAAATTCGTAGGCATGTTATTCGAAATTCTGAACACATTCCAGTTCCTAAAGTTAGATTTTCACATGTACATATTGATATTGTTGGTCTTTTACCAGTTTTAAAAGGACTTCGCTATTGTCTTACTATGATTGATAGAAGTACAAGATGGCCTGCAGCTACACCCATTCCAAATACTTCTGCAGATACAGTGGTGGATGCATTCTTCGCTACATGGGTCGCAAGATTTGGAGCACCAGCTGTTATTACCACTGATAGAGGAGCTAAATTTGAGTCACTCTTTTCACACTTTTCAAGCCTTAACAAAACTTATTGACAGTCAAAGGATTAGGACAACAGCTTATATATATATGTAAAGAAGGTATACCTTCTTTAGTTTTGGAATTTGCCGCGCTTCTCATGCTCCGCGCCCGATAGATGGAGCGACAATTAGCATAACGATTGAAGAGAGAGAGATATAGCGATTACGCAATAGAGCACACGTGCAAAATACCAAAATTTAAATTGATAAACAAAATTAGTAGTGTAGAAGTGATAATAGTAAACATTAATTGTCGTTTCTTTGTTTACAGGTAAGGTTGTAAATACTGTAAATAGTGTTATTAATTAATGAATAAAAACAAAATTCTCTTTGTTTACAGAGAAACATATTTTCGTTCACTTTATCACCCTAAATTACAATTATCTTACATATATATAGCATAATTCCTCTAATTGGATAGATGTTCTTCCTACGGTCCTTCTAGGTCCACGTTCTTTTAACTTTAAATACTTATTGTTTTCAGGAGGGGAAATTCAAATATCTTCAACCAAAGGAAGGATTGTATGATTTAAATATACTGTTACATATATCTGAATTTTGACTCATCTCTGACGATTCTATTAATTGAAAATGCCGCTTCGACTTGCATAAACCAAAGAATGGGGTTTTCTTTCCAAAAAGGTGGTAAATGTACCTTCTGAGCTGTTTCGATATCTGCCCCTATTTGAATCAGCAAAATTAACATTTTGATTCGAGCTTAGATTTCCTTCTCATTCCATCGTTTCTCTGAATGTTATTTCAGTCGATTGCTGTCTTGTTCCTAGCCCGGAAGAAGCTTGACGAGTAGGCGAATGTTCCAATGGCATTTTCTTTCTTTAAAGAAATTCAAATCAGCCACTCAAAAATGAAGAGGTATTTCAGCCAAATCACTTTAGAGGTCACCAATTTGGTAGGTCTCTAGGGAATTTAGAACTAGGGCCTACAATAAATGTGTAAAACTGATTTATTTATAACTCTTATAAAATTGTAAATAACATTTCATTAATAATAAATCTTAAGAACTCAATTCTTTGATCCTTCTTCATGGAATGTAGATTATTGATTAAACATTTCCTATTTTGTTAATGACAAAATAATAACGTCTAAAACATTTTAAATCTAACAGCAACTTCACATTGGTGAGCAACTTCACATTGGCGAGTGTTGCCACAGTCACCACATTCTACGCGTACGCGCGACGCTCATGTGACTCACTCACAAGCAAACGCGATGAGTTGCTTCGAGCACAATTTCATCTCGAAATTTACAATAGTTGACCGCTCAAACCCTCCGAAAATCCACTGACCGGTAATAAGGCGGCCTTTATTATATTTTCTTTTCGCTATTTTCGCCTCGTCTATCTCCACTATCTCGTTTTCGACTCCTAACGTAACTGATTGTTTTTCCATCCACAAAACGCATAATTCCCTGCAAAAACTCGCCCAGTCAACGGCTGTGTGGTTCGTTATATTCAATTCATTAGTAATAAAAGATTGACGTGGGGATCGAAGCATTGTATGATATGCTACAAATCGGCATATATCTTGAATATTTAAATGTGCATTCTGGAACCACGTGTTTCCGTGTGCACTGTCACGACGGTTAATTTTCCGTGGACGGAAAAGCAGCCGGCAACGGGAATTTGCTTGTAGGCCAGGCCACGCTCGGCCGCACGACACGTGGTCCTCCCGGGACAATCACTGCCGATTCAGATCGAAAGAATTTCTCGGATCGTCAAACGAAATTCAGGCGCCAGACACGCTATCGTGCCACGCGAAAAACACTGTAAGAGCCGCGAACACCGAACAATTATCCTGAATCCGCGAGGACTGCGCGATAACTTGGAATAGCCGCGAACAGGTTCAGGATTCCACGTGAGGGAAAGGACCGGGCATTCTAGGATAGTCCTCACGGCAGGACGGATCTCCCAGGATTAATTAATTAATTAACGACAGTATGGGCTCGAGATGTTTAATCGGTCGTCGTCTACTACAAAATACGGCCACGTGGCCGCGACCCGAGAGCCCGCGCTCTTCATACATTGAGGCGATCGGTGATAATTCGCTGCGCGGTTGTCGTACAAGATTCTATTCGCCACGATCTCGTCGAACCGTCGCGATTCCGAGAAACACGAACGACGGGATCGAGAGCTAATTAGATGGACGGCGCGAGGAAGAGCGGCCGCAGTGACCTCCGCTTGTTATTGGGATCTACGCGTACGGTAACGGTTACGCGCTCGAACGCCGTCGCACGCTGTTCGGTTATCGCCACGAAACAGGATTCGAGACGATGGAGATTATTCTCGCGGAACGCGGCTCCTCGGAGGAAACTTCCGTATTCTCAACACTCAGGGAACTCTCTCGAACGATTCTATCAAAATGCCGTCGGAACGAGCATGAGATGTCGGCACGAGGCGTCCGGCGCCTCGGCACACGTGAAAATTCGTGGACGACACCAGAAGCGTTCGTCCTCCCGCGACAAAGGCCGAGCCACCACGCAAGAAATGCCGAATGGATCACTGGATTGACTTACCGTTTCGCGTTTCTCCCCTATGTTTCTCGTCTACGGGTAGCTCGCTGTAGTGGCCTCCGGGAAGCGGTTCTCACAGGCTGTATGGCTCGTGGATCCTCGAATCCTAAACGGGAAACTCTCTTGGACACGACGCGAACTGACTAGAGGATTCGCCACGATAAACTCGCGCAGGAACAGCGTTCATTCGCTCGGATTGGAAAGCGCATGCGGTAGTTTCGGAAGTCAGCGCGACAGTGATCCATCGATTTTCGTCAGCGCGACGGGTCGATCCTTATTCCCCCCTCTCGACTCGTTGCCGAATTTCCCTGATTGGCGCGTGGCCAGCGCGCGACGTATTAGTTGCCAGGATCGTCCCTACGGGGACCCTTAGGGCCCTTGACCATAGCGCCGCACATAATTCCGGTCATTTCCTGACCGGAGAAGGCTCAGCCTCTCTTTGGATCGCGATTACACCACCCTCGCCAGAGCTGATCGGGGTGAGGCGACGTCGGGACCTTGAAATGTCGAAGCGACGTGATGTTTCGGAATTGCTCCTGGCCTTCCGACGCCTCTGGGCTGGTGGCCCGTGTGCTCTCGATCCAGTAATCTTCGCCCGTGTACGGGGCTCACGCTAGGTCTGTCCGTTGTTCTCCACGGTTCGTCCTGTGCTGCAGCTCTTTTCCTGGGATATTTCGGACGGTCGGGGTACCTTTGACGCGTCTGTGACACAGCCCTATAACTTGCCGTTTTCGGCGCGTACGATAGATGTCAATTATTGCGTGTCGATAAGTACGGAACTTCCTCGGAGAGCGCTCTCGAATCCTGTGGTATCAAGACGTGTCTCGTGAGAGGGCGGTCCGGTCCTTCTTACATTACAATCTGTTTTAGAATCTCGATCGATTCCGAAATCGGAGCGATATCAAGACTCTAAGGTAAAAGAGTGTACAGATTGAGCTGCGAGTCGACTGACGGATCGACGAAACGGTTACGAAGCGACACAGAATGAAAGTCAATAAGAAACCGAATATCGTGTTGTCAAAATCGAACTGAACGATCAGCTGAGCGCGTCGATCCACCGCGTCCGTGCCCCCCGCCGCGCCCGCGAGTCTCGAGCTGCTCGATCCACCCGAGGAGCTCGCGGGGAACGGTGGGACGGTGCGGGGACGACGGCTCGAACTGATCGCTCGGTCGTAGTCAGATTTATTTAAACTTATGTACATATGATACAAATATATTGAAGTGAGAGAAGAAATCTATAACATGCCGCCCGCCGTGACGCGCTACGATCGCGTCAAAATTGATATCGGTTTGACGGCAAGGAGTCCGCGATAGACTGCGGCGTGACATCATGGAAGTGGGAGACGTGCGTCTTGATGAATGAGTGCCGCGACGCTCAGTCGTAGTACGCCGCCCGCTATGACAATATCGGAATGGTTTCGACGTGGAATTTTACGCGGATCCGTGTGCCTCAACGTTCAAAGTGCCACCACTTTGGCGATGGCCCTGCGGAACGTCCTGGACCTCGATCGCTAAATCACCACGCGTACGAGGCCGTCCTTCCCGTGGATAACTTCCTCAACGCGTGCGAGTGGCCAGCGCGTCGGCGGAGAGTCGTCGTCCTTTACCAGTACGATCGTGCCGACGCATAGGTTTTTCCGTCGAGTTTGCCACTTCGTGGGTTGTTGTAGTGAGTGCACGTACTCCTTACTCCACCTACGCCAAAAATGTTGGTACATATTACTAACTAACCTCCAACGCGATGTGAGTGAGCACGTGACATCATCGGTCGGTGCTTCGGGTGGGGAATGTATGGGTTCCCCCACAAGGGAGTGCCCCGGAGTAAGAGGAGCGTAGTCCTGAGGATCTTCGGACAACGTCGTCAACGGCCAGGAGTTCAGATACACCTCGAGACGACTGAGTAGCGTGGCCATCTTCTCGTAGGTAAGCGTTGCCTCTCCAATTACCCATTTCATATGGGCCTTCATGCTTTTAATCGCTGTTTCCCACAGGCCTCCCATGTGCGGTGAGTATGGCGGAATGAATGTCCACTCGGTCCCGTCGTTCGCCAATTAATCAGCAACCGAAGTGTATAATTCTGAGGCCGCGTGGAACAACTGCCGCAGTATCGAGTCAGCGCCGGTGAAGGTAGTGCCGTTGTCACTGTAGAGGTGTTGACAATGGCCGCGTCTCGCAGTGAACCTATGAAAAGCCGAAATGAATGAGGCGGAGGTAAGATCACTTACGGCGTCCAGGTGGACGGCCTTGGTGGCTAGGCATACGAAGACGGCCATGTAGCCCTTACGGCTCTTGTGTCTTCTGCCTCTAGCGGTACGAAGCGGAATCGGTCCGGCGTACTCGACCCCCGTATGAAGAAATGGCTTCAACGGTTGCACCCTGGCCGGCGGAAGATTCCCCATTTGTTGGCTACTTGTGTTCGCTCGCATACTCGTGCCCATGACGCATTCTCGCAAGATCTGCTTCACTCGAGGTTGGCGGCGGGGGATCCAGAATGCTCTGTGGATCCAGGCCATCGTGGTGTTGAGACTGCCATGAAGAGTCTTCAGGTGAGCGTCTCGGATCACCAGTGTGGATAAGTGGAGGTCCGATCTAGGATGACCGGATGGCGACGTGGCTCCGGTAGCACGAAGTTCTGCAGGCGGCCGCCCACCCTGAGGGTTCCGTCGGTGTCGAGGAAGGGTGTCAGCGCCTTGAGGGGAGAAGTCGGCGAAATCATCGTCCCGTGCTGGAGAGCGTCGATCTCAGGGTGAAACGATCTCCCCTGTTCAGATCGCACTGCTGCTTGGAACGCTTCTCGGAGTTCCGACGTCGTCAGTGGGCCCATTGTCCGTGCGTTCTTGACTCTGCAATTAGCTGCGAAGCAGCGAATGTAGCCGGTGGTCCGAACTAAGCGAGACAGCGATCAGAATCGCTCAGCGTAAGTGCCGTCGGGGGTCGGAGCTTGCACCGAGGCCACGAAGACTTGACGTTCCTCCGGGGGTCTCGGTAGAGGCGTTGACACCATTGTGATCGGTCAGTCGGCACTGGGTTGCTGAAGCCAGTGGGGTCCGTTCCACCAGAGCGTGGATGCATCCAGATCATCGGCCGAGATCCCTCTCGTAGCCAGATCAGCAGGGTTGTGCAGAGTGCCAACGTGTCTCCACGACGCTCCTGGGAGGAGAGTTTGCAGCTCGGTCACTCGGTGGGCGACGAACGGCTTCCACCTCGATGGGTGCGAGCGGATGCAGGCCAAGGCGACCGTCGAGTCCGTCCAATAATACACCGGCGTGCTGCCGAGTTCTAGAGCGGCCGTCAGGGCAGACAGGAGCCGGGCGAGGAGCACCGCCCCGCACAACTCCAGCTGTGGAATGCTTTGCGTCTTGATGGGGCTGACGCAGGATTTGGCAAAGAGCAGCGACGTCCTCGTTCCAGATGACCGACGTACCGTGAGGTACACCGCGGCGGTGTAGGCTCGTTCCGAGGCGTCGCAGAAGCCGTGTAGCTCCGAGTCGCATTGTCCTGCCGAGTAGTGGATTCACCTGGGAACGGCTATATTTCCTAACCGATGGAGTTCCGACCTGAACTCGGTCCAGCGGTGAACGAGTGATGGCTCCAATGGACTCGTCCCAGGTTACTCCAGCCAGCCAGAGGTCCTGCATTAAAATTTTGGCACGGATTAGTACTGGGGCCAACCATCCCAACGGGTCGAAGAGCCGGACGATCTCGGGGAGGATCGTCCGCTTCGTCCAGGTAGGCCTAGCAAGTGTGGTCGCCGAATGGAAGCCTCGTACGGACAGAGAGTCGTTTCGCGTCTCCCACTGGAGTCCCAGCGCGCCGTGAATCTCCTTGTCCTGCAACGTCTTCAGCTCCGAGTTGGTCGTTGGAAGTTCAGGACGGACTTCCCACACTTACTGGACATTGTCCGCGCCGGACAGGATGTCGTCGACATAGAAGTTGCGACGGAGGGCCTTGTGTGTGTGGCGCCCAAGGGAAATTGGTCTTCCTCGTCCGACGCCAGCTGCTGCAACACCCTGTGAGCAAGATACGGAGCAGGAGCAGTTCCATACGTCACAGTGTTCAATCTGAAAACAGATACCGCTTGTGAAGAATCGTCTCTCCAGGGAATACGAAGCCAATCTTGGTCGTCAGGGTGGACCGAGATCTGTCTGAACATCTTGACGATATCCGTCGAGAATGCCACCCTGAAGAGGCGCCAGCGGGTGATGATCGCCCAGTGGTCGCTCTGCAGCTTCGGCCCAGCCAACAGTTCGTCTTTGAGTGACCGGCGTACGATCGACGCAGCTGAGGCGTTGAAGACCACGCGGATTTTCTTCTTCCCCTCCGTCTCCTTCCATACTGCGTGGTGCGGGATGTAGGATCCAGGATTTCGTTCCTGGAGAGGGGCTCCCGCGAGGTTCATGTATCCTAGTCGACCGTACTCCTGCATGAAGTCGACATAGTGTTTCCTGAGTTGCTGGTCCCGTGCTCGTCAGGTTTCGGCGCTGAGGAGCATCCTGAATGCGACCGCTCTCGACTTGCCCGTCAGTGGTCGCTCCTCCCCCCTAAAAGGTAGATAAACTGTATACCGACCGGTATCGTCTCGAAATGTCGTGTCCTTGAACAACTGTACACATTTCAGATCCTCTGGCGACATTGGCTGCGATGACGGCACCTCCTCGATCTCCCAGAACCGTTGAAGATCTGGAAGCGTCTCTCGGCAGCTCACGTGGTGCATTCTTGCACTCCTCACCGACGAGGGCTCTTCTCCAACGGGACCTATCAGCGGCCAGCCGAATGGCGTCCGGACAGCGACTGGTGTTTCGCCGGTCCGACCTTTCGCTCTCTGAACAGGAGTCCACAAACGTCGGCACGGAGAAGCACGTCCACGTGTGCCGGTTTGGCAAATTCCGGGTCAGCCAGTGGCAGTCCCTGGTGGTGAGCCCAGCCCTGCAGCAACACTTGCTTCGAGGGCGTGGGAGCGACCAGGGATCTGGTCACCAACGCCTCCAAGTCCATCTGGAACATAGGATCAATCTGGGAGCGGAGGCTCACCTTTTTTTTTTCTTTTGACGTCGGGTAACCCCCCCCCCCTCCCCATCACTGGAGGTAGGGGAGGCCAATGTCGGACTGCACCGACTAAAACCCGCATTCGTCCCTAGACAATAATGCGTGGGTGCCGGGATCACGCGAGTACTCAACCGATCACTCCGCTGCCTAACCATAGACTTCCCGGGGGGGAAGCCCCCCTTGTCATCCTTTAACAAGGAACCGCAGCGACGGCGACTGCGTTTCCCCCTTCACCGGGGCGCCCGATGGGTGACCGAGTTCCAGACTCGGTTCCCCAAGCGCCCCCCCGGCGACCCCCTTGATCGCCGGCCAGGTGGTGCGGCACCCTGCCGTCACCAACCCCAGCCGAAAGGATCGACGAGGTCGCCGCTTGCGATATGTCTCGTCCCTCGGAGGGGTGCTTCCGCACACCCCCTGGACTCGATCCCTAACCCGTGTCCGAGGTGGTACCGGTACCACCACGGATCACTCCCCCTCCGGCGATCGGACGCACCCCGATCGTGGGAGGAGGTCCTGCCACATGGGCAGCCCATGTCCATTACCCCTTCCTCCTGAGGGGGCGAGCCGGCCCGGACGGCCTCTAATCCTAAACATACCGCCCGCCTTGGATTTCTTGAGAAATTCGAAATCACGGAAACGCACGGTACAGACGAACACCCTGACGCGAATTTAAATACCCATCATTGGGCTGTGTATAAACAGGTCGTCAGAACATGGGCGTTTCGCGAGTCGCGGGCTAGACAGATGCGTCATTGCTTACATCTACTTATATACACTATATACATATATGACATCTATTTACCGTCAAGCCTCGGTACGGCTTACGAAACTATATCGACGGATCGCGCCTTGCCGCGCAGCGGACAAGGCGGCTCGGACGGGAGGTCAACCGGCAAAATACATAATTTCACGATGGGTCGCTTATATTCGGATTGCGCGGTTTTCACCGTCACAACACGCACGATGCCGATCCCACATCGCCGGGATGACACGCGACGACGCGGCCGAGTTCCCATTTGCATGGGGGGATATTAGCTTGCCGTAATAAAACTAATTGCCCGACAACAATATTGGGCTTCTGAGTTTTCCACTTAACGCGTTGTTGGAGACCTTGCATGTAATCGTGCGACCATCGTTGCCAAAAACTTTCCGTCATTTGTTGCAACAATTGCCAGCGCGAGAGACGGGATTCTTTTACGTCGAGCAGTGATGGCGTAGGAACTGCTGTGAGAGCTGACCCAATCAGAAAATGTCAGGGCACAATAGTCGTCAAAATTCTCGGAGACTGCTGCGCAGCACAGTCGTTAACTCTTCAAAGGTCAATGTGTGTGCTCCAACAACTCGTTTAAGGTGGTATTTCACGCTACGCACGCCCGCTTCCCACAATCCTCCAAAATGAGGAGCGGAAGTTGGAGTGAAGTGCCACGTGACACGATCGAGCGCTAATCGGTTGAGAGTAGTAGGATCGCGAGTGGCTGCACGAAATGCGCTCGTGAGCTCGCGGTCAGCGCCCTTGAACGTTGTGCCGTTATCGGAGTAAAGGGCATTAGGAATGCCGCGTCGCGAACAAAACCTATTATAGCCAGAAACGCAGCGAACGCAACGTTCCGACGAATAATCACTAACGAGTTCTAAGTGAATGGTCTTTACGACCATACATATAAATAGGGCAATATAAGATTTGCGAGAACGATGCCCGCGGCCGGGTGTCGTGCGGGTTTGAATTGGACCGGCATAATCGAGACCGCAGTGTAAAAACGCTCGAGCCGAACGCGTAACTCGAAAGCCCGGTAATTCGCTCATCAATACATTTTGTGATGCGGCCTTTTCGCGTGCGCATTTGACGCATTTATGAAGGATATTTCGGACTGTGGGACGCGCTCGCAATATCCAATATTCGTGGCGGAGGATGCTCGTCGTCAGCTGCGATCCAGCGTGAAGGGCGCGGAGATGAGCGTGAACAATGATGAGCGTCAAGGTTGGATGTGATTTTAATATGATCGGATGCTTTTCTTGTTCGGATAACTTGGCGTTTAAAAAACGCCCGCCCACTCAAGTCGTCCTCGTCTAGATACGGATTAAGGGGGAGGATAGAGCTGGTTTTGTTGAGCGGACATTGGTGATGAAGAGCATGCATCTCTTCCGGAAAAAGATCGCGTTGCATTTCTCGGAGCCAAAATGTTTTGGCTGTTTGAATTTCCGACGCATCGAGGGCTTGACTTACGAAGTTTGAGGTCACCCCGGGCTGTTTTCGAGTGCGTGCAACGAATCGAAAAATGTACGCGCTTACTTTTAATAATTTCGGCCACGACGAGAACCGATCCCTTAACTCCCATGGCGTACGAGGATGGCAAATGTTGACCTGAATGGTCGGACGTTCCTCGGTGAGCGCGTCAGCTGGAGAAACGGGAAGATTGGGAGGCCATTGGTCAGTTGACTGTTGGAGCCACGAAGGGCCTATCTACCAAAGGTCGCGATGCAATAATTGTGACGGAAGCAGGCCGCGAGATGCACAATCGGCTGGATTCTCGTCTGTCGGCACGTGGCGCCAAGTGGCATCGGGCATAGTGGTCTCGATTTAAGCCACCCGATTTGCAACGAACGTTTTCCATTTTGACGCTGGTTGCCGCAACCAACACAGCGTGATGGTCGAGTCTGTCCAACAATAACACGGGATGTTCTCCGACAGTTCGTGCAGTGATTTTCGCACAAAGACGACGAGATGAGCAAGGAGAAGGGCGGCCGAAAGTTCGAGCCGTGGAACAGTCAATGGTTTGACTGGAGCGACTTTCGATTTGGCAGCGAGTAGCGATATTCTGATTTGTCCGTTGTGAGTAATAAGGCGCAGATACACTGCAGCGGCATACGCCAAGGTGGATGCATCGGCGAAGTCATGTAATTCACAGGAGCCGATGTTTACATCCTGGTGCGTCCAGCGAGAAATTGAGAGAGAATTCAGCATTGGCAGTTCTAAACTATATTTCTCCCAGCGTTCGAGAAGGACCGGAGGAAGTGGGAAGTCCCAACTGCATTTCTGCAACCACAGCTGTTGCATGAGAATTTTTGCATACACTGTAGTGGGAGTGACCCATCCTAATGGGTCGAAAAGGCGAGTTTGGATTAACGTGGCTTCATCGAACGCTCCAAAGACACAATCGTCAACGTAAAGCTGGTGTTGAAGAACGCGCGTGGCTAATGGGAACGCGCATGTCACGGTCAACAGCCGACGGGGACGACCGCCACAGGATACGCTGATAGTCAACGTCTTGCGGATTCACCAGTATTTGGCGGTACATTTTTGTGATGTCAGACGTTAATACGTACCGATATTGTCGGCACCGAAGAATTATTGTCGGAAGATCCGTTTGGAGTTTGGGTGGGATCAACAAATGGTCATTCAACGAGGTTCCGTTGCTAGTGAGGCTGGACGCATTAAATACAACACGAAGGTGTGTTGTTGCGCTGCTATCGCGTATCACCGCGTGATGCGGAATATACACGGCGTGGGTTATTTACAATCGTAAATAACTGGTCTCTCGAAATTCCGAGGCCCTTTTCGACGATAACTTAAGTCTACGGCAAAAAACGTTGTAAATTTAGAAAACGATTGCCGCGCGAATGACAGATGTTGAACTTTCGAATATTTAGAAATGACGCGCATGCAAAGATGCGATGAATTTGATGTCGCGAAACTGAACACCTATGATAATGTCGATAGGATCGGAACTCGTGAGATTTTCATCGGCTAGATCGAGATCGCGTGTATTATGCCACGAGATTGTCTGGTTACTTCGTTCAGGGACGTATCGCGTTAGCGACGGTAAAATCAACGCGGTGGTTGATAGAGTCGGGCCGGTTCCGCGCTTGGATTTTATATCTATTGTCGCCGCATGTCGTGCATTAATGTCGCGATTTCCAATGTCGGTAATAACGATGGAGACGCGGCGACGGGTTACGCGTAATCGGTGCGCGAGCGATTCCGTCATCAAAGTGGTGGCGGAACCTTGGTCGAGCAGGGCTCGTACACATTCATCATGACCGGTACCGGAGGTCATGCGAATGATGTATTAGACGTTACAAGGGACGCAATCTGGTCACTCGCCGACGGATTAGAGTCAGGCGTTGATTTTACTGCTTGCCCAGCGGAACCGGAAAGCGGTGAGTCAAAATGCAAGAGGGTGTGATGTCGGCGTCCGCAGTTTCGACAGGCATACTTGCTGGGGCAAGCAGTGACGATATGTTTTTGACTCAGACAGTTCAAACAGCGTCGCTCACCTTTTACGAAATCAAACCGTTGCGAAGTTGTTTTGGTTTTGAACTGTGGACACGCGTTTAATAAATGTTCGGTCTTACACAACGAACACACCAAGGGCGCGTCGCGAGGACGTGACAAACGGATGGAGGTCGCGACATGAGTTTGAACGAGTCGCTTCGATTGTTTTGGAATCGACTGGAGAGCGCCGAGCGCGTGAATTCGCGTCGCGATGAATTTATCGAGATCGGCATATGTCGGATATTCGGTGGATTCGCCCAACTTTAACTCCCACGCCTTGCGAGATGATCTATCTAATCGCGAGACTAACAAATACACGATCATATCGTCCCACGCATCGACAGGGCGTTCCAAGTTCCGTAAAGCTTGAAGCGTTTTGTGGGCTTGATCTTGAAGGGATCTTAGCTCGCTCGCGTCCGAAACGTGCGGAAGAGAATAAAGCGTTTTCAAATGCTCTTGAATTAAATCGCGCTTATTATCGAATCGCTTAACTAATGTAGCCCACGCGATCTCCCTGCCCCTTAAGGGGGCTTTCCTTCGTGGGGGCAGCTCCGCCGGCAGCGGCCCTCGTGGACGGCTGCGCAGCGGCCACTTCGGCCGCCCGCCTGTCCCTCCGGGAAACCACCACTGACCAGGCCACCTCCCCGGAAGTCTCCACTGGACCCCGCGCGGAGGCTTACTTCGGACCGAGCAGTCCCCACGTCGGTACCCTGATAACCCGTCAGCGACACCCTCACTTCCTTTTCCACAGTCGTAATGATTGAGCGGCCCACTCGCTGAGGGAGGACGTCTCAGAGCCAGAATCCATCAGGGCTCGTACCATGAGTGTCCGGCCGTCGGCTAAGAGAATCCCTTGTTGGGTCCTCACAGCATGGATGGCGACGGTCTGGTTCGAGTCCCAGGTGTCCTTCCCTCACGGTGCGTCGTGTGGCGCTGCTGCCCGCAAACCCAGCACCGGTTGATGGAGGGACATTGCGGGAGCTGATCTCGTCGTTCCGTAGCCGAGAACGCCTGGTACTGCTTGCAGGAGCCCAAGGCGTGACCTCCAGCGCAGAGCGGGCACTTGCGACCACCCTTCCCCTTTGACGTCGCTTCCTCCATCTTGACGGCCAACAATTGACGGCTGGCTAAGGACGAGCCACTACGACCTAACGAATCGTCGGCCTTCGACGCCTTGGACGACTCTGTGCTTCGCATGGACCTGAGGGAGTGAGAGCGGTTCTCCAGGAAATCCTCCAGCGAGTCCAGAAGTGGAACGGCGATCGGGTCGGCGAGAGTGTCCTTCCACGACGTCGTCTCGTCCAGCTTCTCGGTCATCAAGAAGACGAACCACTCGTCTCACTCCTTGACGGGTTTCCCCAGAGCAACAAATGACTTCCGAGTTTGAATAAACTCGTCGATGAGTCGCTTGTATTCGGGTGACGACGGTTTGGTGATTGACAGACCAGATCAATCACCTCATATGCGTCGCGGATTGCCGAAACGTCTTTTTGCGGCCTCTCCTGTTAGACACGATTTGAGGTAGCTCAATTTGTCCACCTTAGACAAACGGGTCTTGTTGGGCACCGTCGACAGGAACCTATTCCGAAAACTTTCCCACTGGTGGAGATCTCCGGAGAAGGTCTCCGAAGGAGCTTCGGCAACTTGGTGTCCGACTCTAGATTCGGATCGCCATTACTGGATGCTACAGAAGCCACTGTTGAAGGAGCTGTAAGGACCGGACGCACAGTGGTCCCACAGCCCGAAAAGCTGGCCAAAACCCCTAAACGTACTTCAATTTCTAAAAAAATTGGTATCCCATGGTTTTCGGGTCCGCTGATTACAAATCTGAACTCAGAATTCGAAAAACAAAATGGCGGATCCAATACGTCGAACGCATACGTTAAAAAATTGTTAGTTCTGTTCAAAAATTGGCATTCCGAGGTGTATCGTACGTATTGCGACCACAAAGCACAAGAACCGGTTTGGAAAATTCAAAATTGACCAAATATCGTACCACCACTTCTTCCGATGCGCCCGAAGCACGCTAGACTCATGACGGGGGTGACGAGGCCTGTCGTCAATGGAGGGTGGTTGTCAGGATCGCGGAAATACCGGCAGGTCAAACCCATTCACAGGAAACGCGGTAGAATTTTTAAGTGGACTTTCGACGTTGAAAATTTATGGTACGGTTCTCGGGACTGCGAGGGTTAAGGTAAAGCATGAGTAAAACCCCGGACCTTCTAAATGACTTTATTGCTAGGTGCTACATGTTGGATACAGACCGGTCTGCTAAAGAAAAGATAATAGCTCGACGCTACAACGAAACGGATTGATTGAGAAAATGAAAACTCGCAGAAGGTCCGTACCATAAAGAAATAATTCGCATTCAAGTTTTAACGCATTTATAAATAAAAATTAGATATGTATATGTGTTTTGCAGTCATTTTTATTAAATTATAGATTTCAGGTTCAGTTATTCTTATCATAGTCTAATACTTTTTATAACAGTGATTCTTCATCATCATTATCCTCTGTACTTTCACTGTCTGATGGGGTACTTATTTCTGGTGGCGCTAATAAATAAATAGCTTCTGGCAATAAGCTTCTCCATTTTTTTTTTAGGTATTTTCCTTGTGCATGAAATATAAGGGTCCGAATTCAGCAGTAATCGTAGAAAGACATCTTTAATCGTCATTGATCGTGAACATTGTCGAGAAAAATGCTTACGAAACTCTTTGACATATTTATTTACCGATTCCTGAGCATCTTCGGACATTTGCCCAATTGGGAGAATCGCACATGATATAATTTTATGCCCATGTATTAGAATCTTGAATTTTTCAAATTTGATAACATCAATTTCGAATCCACTTGAGAGTACCTACAACATAACATCAAAATGTTTAATTAATGGTTCATTAATTTCGTGATCGCTTTAACTTACTTTTAAAATTAGTTATTTATTTATTGCTTTAAACCAAACTTACTTGTAAAATTATATAAAATTGTCGAATTAACGTTTCGTCTACTCCTGTTATTAGAGCAGATTTTGTGTGCTCTTTTTTTTCCGTTGTTCCATTTCTATTTTTTCTTCATTCTTGCGTATTTGCCATCTTTGAATACCTAATCTATATGAAAGGTGCAAACAGCAATCAAAAAAGCGGATCCACGCATGCAGCGTGGATAACCCGAATTGTACATGTTCGTTCATTATTTCTCTTTTTAACATACAACATTTTACACATAAGTAACACCGTTGTGAGGAAGATGTGGATGCAACGGCGTTGCATACTTTGCCATCTATCATTGTCAGTGCTAGCTGATATTTTACAATCATTTCTTTTCCATCCTCAACGGTTTCGAAGGGTCGAAGCATTTCGATTTGGTTTTCAATAAAAAGACACTTCGCTCAATGTAAGCTCCGTAGTCTCGTGTTTAAATTGTAACCTAATCGGTCTGCAAAAGCGGGGTGACGACGGCCTCGGATTTTTCCATATAACTATGTCTTTTCCAGTTGTGGAGTCAAGGGACAAAAGCTGCAGAGGAACAAGCGAAGTCAAAAAAATGTTCGCATCTGATTTATCCTCATCGTCGTCAATAAATGATTGCTTGTAAATACTTTGTCCCGCACTTCTGTCGCATCCCCATTTGCAAATAAGCCACATATCGCCAACATTTGGTTGACTTAAATTTTTCAAAACGCTGTTTTGCAATAACAATATGCGTTCGACTATATGGTCTAATAATCCCTGTAATTTTACTTCGGCGCTAGACTCCGTAATGAGTATTTCCTCCATCCGGGGGTAGCATAATTTTTTGTAATTTAAAACTATTTTATACGACGGGTATAGTTTACAGTAATTCTCTTTACTAAGTTTTCTTAATTCTAAATAATCATTTTTTGTCAGCTTTTGTTGGACAATAAGCCCTACTGCCGCATCACCAGAGATCGTTCTTTCATGTTGGTATGTTATAGACTTTATATATTCGTCAGCTTTCGATGAAGTTGCTGATATATCTTTTAAATTTTTTGACGCAGCCAAATTTCCGGATGCTCGGAAACTCATTTGAGTTGCATACGATAATGCATCACCTGAAAAATTTGTCCGAATATCTGCTGTCTTTCTTCGCTTTGATCTTTCGCTGGAGGTTTCAAATTCTAAAGAAGGACGGCCAATGTTGTTCGCATGATTGTCGCTGTCTGCAGGTATACGGAATGCAACAGATACATTAAGCCACGTAGCAAACTTTCTAAAAAACAAATCTTGCGTTCTCTTTACACTTTGCCATTTTGTCTTAATTTTAGAAATTAAAATCCCTAATGCGGTCTTTGTTTCATGATTTAGATGAATTAATTTCCCGTGCTGTTCGCATATCTGATTCTGAAGGTGTTCAAATATTATAGTAATATGACTGTTCAAATAACACTTAATTATTTGAAAAATCTGTTTCCTCGTCAATCGGATTTCGCTATCACGAGACCCTGAAAGTAAATAATAGAAATCCATATTTGAAACATTTTGTCTAAGAATTAATTAAAAAGTTAATTAATTACTTCTATAAATTAATTTACTTAGACCTGTCTGTCCCTTGAAGGTCGCTTCCTCTCTAGCTCTCTTATTTAACACGTTGCCGCCGGCATGTACCATCGGTGGCTCGCGCGAGAAACACAAATATCAGCGCCGACGGGAACGTGTTTAACGTTTATATCTCGGTAACAAATTGACGCAACATAATGTTATTATATTGTTTTGAAATTGTCTGAATATCAGCTATAAGAATATGAAAAAAGTAACCTTACTTTTTTTGAAAAATTTACTCGTGACCTTCGCAGGACATTTCAAGGTCACTAATAAGTCAAACGCATACCATCGTCAAATGTGTTCCTTCAAACCATCAAATTTTTATTTGAAACATTTTTTAGTATCATTCATACTTTCCGAGATATTTGGATGAAAGCTAATAAAATGCTTACACTGAGTTATATAAAATGGTGGTACGCGAAAATTGGCAGTTACTGGCAGCTAAGATTTTAGATTTTGCAAGATAATAGTATAATCTAAGACCCTATGTAAGTTATTTGCTGGAGGTCGGTGGAAGTTTTAACTTATCACTACATTTTTAAAATGTATGCGTCAAATTTTACGTTCCCCTTCCGTATAACTTTTAACCGGTTAACATTAACAATTCAGCATTAAAATTTATTAAATATATTAAAAACGATTGAACTTACCTCCAGAAACTGTATCCATTATGTAGTATAAAAATCACTAGCTTTCAATATAGCTTATACACTTTGCACTTATATTTTGTACGTACGCTCACGCGCGTAAAAAATGCCTGTCTACCGAAAGCGAAGTTTCGACTACGACTGCAACTCAGGTAAAAAAATGCAAGCATTTTACTGTTTACCCCACTACGGAGTCACTATTAGAGTACCCATCCCAATGGGTAAAAACGTCCTAGCTCATAATTCATTTTTGGGGTTTTGGCCACGTTTTCGGGCTTTGGGACCACTGTGGGACGCAGCGACTTGATCAATGCGTTCAGAGCTGCGGTCTGTCTGTCGTATTGTGTACTGTAGTGTAGGAGAATTCAGGTTCGTAAGTCTCCAACGCGAGCATATGGACATGGACATGCAGGACCTTGAACTCCTTCCAATATTCGTTGAGTTTGCTCAATTTAGCGTCTAGCAACTCGATGGAGACGTTGTCTTCCCCCAGCTTCTTCAAGTTCGGGAGGATTCTAGAGATGAGCTGTCCTAAATCCTGTTGATGTTTGACGAGGGTTTTTAAATCGGTCGACATCTTGGATCGTCTCGGTGTTCAAAACCCTCTTTGAAGTTGGACGTTGGAAGCGAACACAACGAAAAACAACACTTCGCACAACCGTTGCTCGTATCGATTACGATCTCGAGGTCACGCTCTGCTGTTTTGATCGTACGCGGTAGATGAGGACCAAGAAGTCCATTAGCATGTTCAAACGAGAAAAACCGTTGGAGGTCTTCCCACAACTCCAATTTGAGAAAACTTCGTTAGCTTCGAAGCGTGATCGACAAAAGGGTTGCGGATCCCTTTTCTTCTCGATGCTGCACTCGTGAAACACACAGAAATCGAAAACGTTTTCGAAGGAGCACGCACGAGGGTCGAAATCCCTTTGTACTGCGCGTGTTCTCGAAGAACGCGAACGAAAAATAATCCGCCTCGAAGGACCAATGTTTTAGAATCTCGATCGATTCCGAAATCGGAGCGATATCAAGACTCTAAGGTAAAAGAGTGTACAGATTGAACTGTGAGTCGACTAACGGATCGACGAAACGGTTACGAAGCGACACAGAAAGAAAGTCAATAAGAAACCGAATATCGTGTTGTCAAAATCGAACTGAACGATCAGCTGAGCGTGTCGATCCACCGTGTCCGTTCCCCCCGCCACGCCCGCGAGTCTTGAGCTGCTCGCACGAACCTAAGGACTGAGTGTAAAGTAGATTTATGGGTGAGAGGGGGTGTCCCGCGAGCGGGGAGGGATGGTTGACTGCGGCCATCTTGGACGGCAGCACTGTGGTGCGCTCTATAGGCGACTTTAAATACTAGTGTAGCGTCTGTCAGCGTCTGTACAACATCTTTAGCATGGAACAGAACCTACATCATCTTTAGCAAGAAACAGAACCCACTTTACAGTTATTAAATCTGTGCCATGGATCAGTACTAGCTTCAACCACCGATCAGATACTATTATTTAATAGTTAATATTGTTGAATATAGACACGTGGACGGGAGAAGTGGGGTTATTTCGCGTGTTTTCTACAGACCACGTGCTACAGACGCCACACTAGTATTTAAAGTCGCCTATAGAGCGCACCACAGTGCAGCCATCCAAGATGGCCGACAAGTTAATACCCCTTCCGTCTTTCGAACCACCCCCCCCCAGGGTTACGCTCAGTCGTTAGGTCCGTGGCTGCTCGATCCAAGGAGCTCGCGGGGAACGGTGGGACGGTGCAGGGACGACGCAACGGCGCGGCGCTTCGAACTGATCGCTAGGTCGTAGTCAGATTTATTGAAACTTATGTACATATGATACAAATATTGAAGTGAGAGAAGGAATCTCTAATACAATCGGAACCGCAATTAACGAAGAAATGCCGTCCTTAACTTGCAACGTCACATAACATAGAATTGGATTCGGAAGATTTTGATTAGTTATTTTTTAATTTGTTAGCATTTTATCTTTCATTATATTCATTACTACAATATATTATACATACATTAGAGAGAGAGAGAGAGAGAGAGAGAGAGAGAGAGAGAGAGAGAGAGAGAGAGAGAGAAAG
>CM052319.1:14571762-14584887 GCA_028455605.1 Lasioglossum malachurum
GAGAGAGAGAGAGAGAGAGAGAGAGAGAGAGAGAGAGAGAGAAAGTGAGAGAGACAGAGAGAGAGCGAGAGAGAGCGAAAGAGACCGCGAGAGAGAAAGAGCGAGAGAGTGCGGGAATAATCCATCATCCTATGTGCGCGAGCGGCGAATCCGTGGGGGTTGACGAACGAAGCGAGCAGGAGGCGGAGCCCTCTACAGTAAATAATAAATAAATATAAACAATAATTTAAAAATGTATTAATTATAATTTATCCCTTAATTATAATGCAATACAAAGGCAAAGTGTGTTAATGAACTTTTTAAAAAATATCTAGTATTGATAGGTATAATTATAGAGTACTATTTTTTTTTTCTTTAGGTTGTGATTAATATTTCATTCCCCTAAATATATAGGTATTATTATTTAATAATTGTATAATAATTGTTATTTATGCTACATACACATGCTTATTGAACGAATTATTCGATATCGTTAATGACTGAATGTGTTTGATAGTAAATCTTATAAAATCTATTCAAAACACCCGCCGTTAAAATTCAACCAATAGCTCGATAGTTTCAGTTATTAAGTTAACTAAATTTAGTCGATAGTTTAAAAAATCAGTCGACTGAACATAGCTTAGACAATCAATCTTTCTCCAGCATTGTGTCTGATCATCGAGCGATTTTTCCAAAGCGATTTTAATAATTTAATTTAACGTATTATTTTATATTTAATTGTATTATTCGTAGTGTATTACTTTATTTCTATATTATATTTTCTCTATTATATTATATATTACTATTCGTAGTGTAGAGAGTTGTATTATTTGTAGTGTAGTTGTATTATTCGTAGTGTTTTACTTGATTTTTTCTATTTAGTTTCAACAGCGTTAAAGTGTAGAGTTTGAATACAGTGTTTTAGTTCATACTGATAGTTCTTGTGACAGTTTTGTTATATTTGGTTTATTATTTATTTTAGTGTGGCTTCTTTTTTACAGCTTTATAGTTACATATTTTGTTGTTGTTGTTTTATTCTTGGTTTGTTGAATTAAATTTCTTAAAATCATTATGGAACGTAAGCGAGGGCAGACAGTTCATAGTGATACACGTAACGTAATTCGAACAATTACGAAGAAACGTGACTTAGAGGCAAACATGAATAGCCTCCTTCATCCTTTGCCACAGCTATTGTTCGTGCCGCCGACTATGCTGGAGTTTCCACAGCTACAATAAAGAGAATTCGGAAAGAAAGTTCTTTCTGTGAAGAAGACGAACTTTTAAAGTCTCCAGGGAAAAACGACCCAAATGTGGTATATGTAAGTTCCATTGTACAAACGAAGAACAACAAATAATACGGGACATTATTCACGAATTTTATACGGTTAAAAAAGTATTACTGACGAGTTCAAAATTGTTAACCGCAATTCGTGAAAAAATCGATTTTCCTTGGGGAAGGCATTCATTATACAGATTATTACACCATATGGGCTACAGATGGAAGAAAAGTAATTCTATCCGAAAAATATTGATTGAAAAACCAAATATTGTAGCTTGGAGAGCGAAATATTTGGAAGCAATTAGGGCATACGGAAATGCCAATAGAAATATAATTTATATAGATGAAATGTGGGTGGACAACACGATGTGTGCCTCCAAGTGTTGGCGAAGTGAAGACACTCTAAGAGTTTTACAAAATTCAAGCTCGTCACATAGATACATCGTGCATGCAGGTGGAAGAAATGGATTTGTTGAAGGAGCTGGATTGGTTTTTAAAGCTCGCACATCAACGAGAAATTACCACGGCCCAATGAATGCCGTCAATTTTGAGAAATGATTGACAGAAAAATTACTGCCAAACATTACACAAAATTCAGTCATAGTTATGGCCAACGCACCGTACCACGCCGTATCCATTAATACTGCATAATATATACTATATTATACTATTATTTATACTATTATACTATATAAATACATAAACCTTCAAAATATGGTACAAAACAAGAAATGATAGAATGGTTGCAAAGAAATAATATTGAACATGAAGAAAATTGGAGGAAGTGCAAGTTATTTGAATTGATTGAAGCAAGGAAATCACCAGAAAAAATATTTAAAGCTGATCAATTCATAAGATCAAAAGGACATTTGGCGTATTAGGATGCGTTTATACTGAGGTCCGCGGACTCGGCCATAAATTTCGAGCGCGTTGACGGGGCCCGCTGTGCCCCGCTGTGCGTGGCACAAAAAAAAGGTCTCTATGGGCTCCACGGTTTCACGGTACGTTTAGTTTAGGGAAACGATAGCTTCCCTCTAAGGCGGTAGGATAGCTTAAGATTGTAAGTAGCAAATAATTAGGATGTTACTAGAAAACTTGGGTTTGCGAATTTTCGCTTTTTGTCCTTATACGAGCAAACACACCATGTAAAAATTTCATACGGTACACCTAGAGATCGCGATGTTGGACGTGTACTAAAATACACGTGTACACGTGGCACGTGAACCGTGTAGTGTACACGGGTCCACAAACCGTTCACTACACGGACCTGCGAATACGAATCCGTGTACACGGATTCGTATTCGCACAGATCCCTGTAGCGAACGGTTTGTGAAACCGTTGTTCACGGATCCTTAAATTCGTACTACATACATGGTTCACGTGCCACGTGTACACGTGTATTTTAGTTCACGTCCAAAACCGCGATCTCTAGTACACAGTGAACTTTCTCCCTATTTTTTCTATATTCTTTGGTATGCTTTCATTATAATTTGATATGAGGAAGTCCCTTCCAACACACGCGTTGGCCACACGTTTTCCTTCGCGTTTTCGTCGGACGGTGGTCATAAAGTAATTCATGCTCGTCAAAGCAGCTAATCTTTACAACAGCCTCATTCACAAAGTCAACCAGTAGTCGCTCTTACCCGTAATAAAATTGACGGGCTTAGGGCAGAGGCTAACGGACGACCGGTACGACGCCTTCTACCTTCATTATTGCCACGTGCCCCATACCTCGCCGAGTGGCAAAACTTACCTGAATGATCTCAATGCAGTACTCCTTTTCGGAGCCATTGATTTCGAAGAATGTAGGAGATAAATAATAACTGTTGGGTCTTTACGGATAGGAATTCTGTGTGTGATGTCGAATGTTTTCACTATAAACTCCCAATAACCCATTTGCATCGATTTGCTAAATCAAAATTTCATCAAAAAATCATTTCGCGTCCGGCGATTTCGGCAATTGTAAGTGCACGCGAAAAAGACAAAGTGACAAGCACTTACTATGAACGGTATTAACCTGTCCACGCTGCACACTCCAACAACAATTTAGGTAAAACAAACGCTGCCCTAAAGAATATTCAGCAATCTTATGGACCCGAAATAACAAACAATTCAATAAAGATTACTGAATAATATTGCTGAATATTCTCTCTTTAGGGCAGCGTTTGTTTTACCTAAATTGTACTTACAATCTGAAGCTATCCTACCGCCTTAGAGGGAAGCTATCGTTTCCCTAAACTAAACGAATCATGAACCCGTGGAGCCCATAGAGACCTTTTTTTTGTGCCACGCACAGCGGGGCACAGCGGGCCCCGTCAACGCGCTCGAAATTTATGGTCGAGTCCGCCGCGGACTTCGGTATAAAAGCACCTTTAAGGTTGCCACCTGATAATCGTGATATGAACCCAATAGAATTAGCTTGGGCTGAGTTAAAACATACAATACGAGGACAGAATGTTTCTACATTGATTGCTGACCAGCTCTTACAGCTAACAAACCAAGGGTTGCAAGCAATCACGCCGAGTGATTGGGAGGGATATTGTTCCCATGTTATAAACATTGAAGAACAATATTGGCAGAAGGACGCAACAATGGTAGATGCCATGGGCAACGTCTTACAGATACCGAAATCGATTC
Organism: Lasioglossum malachurum; assembly: GCA_028455605.1. NCBI lineage: Eukaryota > Metazoa > Arthropoda > Insecta > Hymenoptera > Halictidae > Lasioglossum > Lasioglossum malachurum. Next base: position 14,575,658 of record CM052319.1, read on the forward strand.
CTCAAATGAAGAGGATGTATAAAGTATAAGAAAGCATGAAACTTATTGTTTATAATTATAAATACATATGGTACTTTGGGATTATCCCGTCGACCATTTTCGCCAAACTCGAAATTATCGCCAAAAAAGGTAGTATATATTAATATAATATATATTAATATAATATATGTATAAAATATATATTGTAATAATATACATTTATTTAACATTTTATTTAACATTTTATGTATATCTGACGAAAATGGTCGACGGGATAGTCCCAAAGTACCATATACATATATGTATAGACTTCAATCTGATAACTATAATCAAATTCTTTTCAACAGATTAATTTGGCGAGGTGTGTGGGTGAAATGCTTGGAGCTGCTATTATTGTTCACCATTATACTTTTGTTGTATTGTATTATTTGTTATATAGTTTCATTTTATCATTTGTTACTTATGTATAATTATTACTTACGTAATTATTGTAATATTGTATGTAACATTTATACATATATTGTTTTTATTTATTTATTGTTATAATATTCGATATCGTGTTTATTTTTAAATATTTATTTTAATATACTTATTTTTATTGTATGTATAAAACATAATACTTGTTCTATTTATTTAAACAATCATAAATTAAACTGTTATTTCAATGTTATTTGTATTTTTTATTTAACTAGTATCGCTTCGCTCGTCCAGCGCCACGCGGTTTCGCCGCTCGCGCACAAAGGATGATAGAATTATGAAAACGCTCTCTCTCTTGTTCCAGAAACAATGTTTTTAGAACACTCTCCCTACACAAACCACCAGCCAAATTTCTTAATCTTTGTAAGAAATTTTATGGTTTTTCGTCAATAATCTCATTTCCTCTAATTAATCTTCTTAATTTTGACTCGTTTGATTCATCAAACGAAGAAATAATTCTTGTTTTAAGAGCTTCATATTTGTTTTTAATTGGAGGAGTGCTTAAAATATCGGAAACAAAAGGAAGAACTGTTTTATCTAAATTAATTATGGTATACCGGTATTTAGTATCATCAGAGGAGATTCTGCTGATTGCGAAGGCTGCTTCAATCTGGGTAAACCACAATACCGGATTCTATTTCCAAAAAGGTGGGAATTTAACCATTGATGTTACATTGATTTGACTGGGATTGTTGACTTGACTTGTCGAAGGTAATTCTTCTGTTATCAAATCTTTATCTGTCTCCGTAACAAGATCTTGATTTGAACTCTCTTCAATTCTAGTTGGGGAATGATGAAGCGGCATCATTCTTTCTTTCAAAGAATCACGTCGGGGTCACCAAACTGTGGAGCGTAAGATAGCCCACAAAATAATATGAATATTATATAATTTATTACATCAATAAATTTGTTGATGGGAAACCAAAACAAAATAAACGTTAACAACCAAATACAAATAAATTAATCGATACAATTAAAATTAATAGAAATCTACATTATCTTCATATCTACATCCGCTACACGTGATCCAAATATTATACATGAGAGTTTACTCCCCCTGACTGCCGGCCCTTGTGCTATTCAGCGAGACCTGTAACCGGGAGCGACTGGGCGCGGGAATAACGTGGAACTTACAGTGATCTGAAATACCACATCGCTAAAAGTTATAAATATGTAGTGCCAAAATCGTGCCAAAACATCGTCTGAAATATGGCGGAGAATGTAACATTTAATAATACTGTCCAACACCAAATTTGTCCCCAATATACTGTTGGGTCCTTCTTGTAGAGTTTTTTTGCGCCGATTCCGAATTTGTCCTTAATTTTTCTCCTGTACCCACAGTTTTTGAGAAACATGGCTTTGAAAAAAAAACATATTTTTCAACTTTAAACAAATATTGTGATGTTATTATAAAAGATATTGAATTGTTCTTTACAGCAAAAGATTCTGTAGACTTTCCCGAATCCAGTGATATATAATATGAATACAGTATGATTGTTTAAACATGTTTAAACATGTCGGGCGAAGATATTTTGCTTTCTGGTTCGAAAAAAATGTCGACATTTCAAACCTCAATTGGGGGTTTCTCAAGATAAAAGTCTGCTCTATCGCGTGGTATAGTTTGATTTACCGCTGGATCCTTATTTTTTGAGATATATTCAAAAATATCCTCAAAAATTGGTGCAAAAGTCGTGTCTCTCCGTCTTTAGTGATTGTTTAAACATGTATTAATATTATATATCACTGGATTCGGGAAAGTCTAAGGAATCTTCTGCTGTAGAGATGAATTCAATATCTTTTATAGTAACATCACAATATTTGTTTAAAGTTGAAAAATATGTTTTTTTTTCATAGCCATGTTCCTCAAAAACTGTGCGTATAGGGAAAAAATTAAGGACAGATTCGGAATCAGCGCAAAAAACTCTATAAGAAGGACCCTACAGTATATTGGGAACATAAAAAAAGTTGAAATTTGTTGGACAGTGTAATCGATATGGTTTCGTGATAATTCGGGACTAGAATCTCCTCAGTGGTCTTCTTCACCGACGGCATTTCGGTCTCGCTGAATAGCACAGGGGCTGGCAGTCTTTAATAGTATCTCGTCGGTGACAAAATGCATTTTCGTGTCCGTCGGTATCGGTGCGCTAACGCCCCGTTACCATTCAGTGTCAACACCCAACGTTACCGATAAATCACATGTTTTGAGCATTTATTAGCAAGAAGAAAAAATTTTATACTCCACTCGCATTACGTATATTTAATATGATTCGGCAGGGACAAACATACGTGATACTTCTTTTCTTTGTTTGTCTTTTCTTTTGATGTTATTTTTTACGCCTTCCTAATGTGTTCGTTTTTATAGTTTTCTTATTACATTTCGATATACAGTAGTGGACAAAAATTTAAAGACACTCTAAAAAAGACAATAACTATTGCGATATTGTACTATACGATTCGAAATTTTTTGGGAAGCTAGAGCAATTAGTTTATTACAGGATGTGATAAGAAATTTTTTTCAAAAATTGCAATTGATGGGAATTGTTGAAAAATAATAAATGTTGCATTTTCAATTTTTTTATGTGGTTTTATATATTGAAAATTTAAAAAACACTGTAACGGGTCCGACTCCTCGAGGAGTCGGTGGATTGCGGTGATGTCCCCTCGTGCCGAATATCTCGCCGGACCGGGGTTCGCTTTGGTGGTGATGGGACCGGACGGTACTGGAAGACGTGATGTGATGGTGAAATGAAAGAACACGGTTTACTAGTAATAATAGCTTGCTGATCTGGTTCTCCCGAGGTGAGTTATGGTCGCGGTGTATTCAACGTGATATGTGCCCGATGATCTGCGTCGGACGAGGGCTCGCGGTATCAAAACGTGGCTGGCCACGGTGCTTGACGGGGTAGTCGGCGATCGGCGTCGATCGAGAGTTCGTGGTCAGGTGCGGTACGGTGTTCTGCCTCGTCGAGGGCAGCGGGGAGTCGGTGCAGGGGTCAACGTCACGTTGAGTGTGTGAACCGGGCGAAGGTCCGGCACGGGAGTCGACGACTCGTCGATTGCAACTGAGGACGGTGCAGGAGTCAACGCCTCGTTGAGTGTGTGGACCGAGCAGAGGTTCGGTACGGGAGTCGCCGTCTCGTCGAGTGCAACAGGGGACGGTGCAGGAGTCAACGTCTCGTTGCAACGGGGAACGGTACAGGAGGCGACGGCTCGTCGCACGGGCAGCGGTTCGGTACAGAAGGCGACGGGGAGCCGGCTGTTCCAGGAGATGCTCTGGCTGGTGTTTCGCGATAGCTGGTTTTGAGGTCTCGTCAATGATCGGTGCTGGTTCCTACGAAGGCTTAGGTCTCCTAAGCAGGGCTTAACTCATTAGTTCTGCTCCCGAAGGCTTTTATACCCTGGTTCGTAGGCGCGGGGCGGTGGTGCGGCAAGGTGTGTACTTTCGTGTTCGTTGAATTTGAAAAATGGTATTCTGGCGCCGGGGGGTTCGTGGCGCGGTCGATTTCGTTGTCTTCGGTATTTTCTGGCGAGGTTCGGTGTCTTTCGGGGCACCGTTGTCAGTGACAGGCCTGCCCGATGCAGGTCTGTTACAACAAGTTTTGTAGATCTGTGTGACTTAAACATATTTTGAAAATTTCGTCAAGATCGGTGGACGTTGCAATGAGCTACAAACGTTTAAGAATGGTAAAGATTGCAGATTTTCACGATTTTCGGCCTCTAACTGCAATAAATCTAAGGATTCTTACATCTTTCAATGCCTGTCGCTTTTTCCCACATCTACCGATTTCGATGAAACTTTCACAGTGCATATAATTGACACAGATCTACAAAATGTATGTTTTCAATTTTTAATATAGGCCCACATAAAAAAGTTGTAGAATGCAACTTCTATTATTTTCTCCGCAATTCCGACCAAATGCAATTTTTGGAAAAATTTCTTTTCACATCCTGTAGTAAACTAATTTGATCTGGCTTCCCATAAACTTTCAAATCATATAGTCCAATATTAAAAAAGGTATCGGTATTTTGAGAGCGTCCGAATATTAGTGGGAGTGACTGTACCTCATTGTATAAGAACATCTAAATGCCTTTAAGAAAGTATGCAAATTTATTTGCTTATTTAGTATATCACGGAGCTTTTTGTTAAAAGTAAAGATAGTAACAAATGTAAAACTACATGCTTAGGGTTTACCAAATTTTACTATATTTTTTTTCAAAAATCATTTGAGTATGTTTGCTACGCTTATGTACGTTATGTACTAATAACGCGATATAGAAACAGTGTACGTTGAAAATAAATAATTGGCGAGTCAAAAACGCTAGATAAAAGATCGATCTAGGGCGCTATCTGCCTCAAAAATCCTATTTTTACGTTTACGAGGCGTAATTTGCATTATTCGGCAGCGTGTAGCTATGAAAATAGCTAGTAGTATGTTTCCGAATAATGCAAATAACGCCCCTAAATTATCTCTGTCAGTTATGTATATGTGTTTACTCGCGGAACTGTCGTTTTACGATTCGTTGTTGACGGAAACTGTAGTTCACGAATGTTCATATCGTTGCCCGCCAAATTGATATTGGGCAACTAGTTCAAATGATATGTTGATGGATCGAGTGGAATTGAATGGATTGGAGGATCGCGTTTCGTCCTAGACCTGTCGGAGGACTCGTCGGTAACGCTAATCCAACAGGTACTGCCTTAGACGCGCGCAGATGTCTGAGGACGATCTGTATTTTAGCTTCGACTTGCCGATATTGATTGCAAGGAAGTAAGACGCTCGGTTGAGACCTGGCTAGTGTCACTTGTTTGACGATTCGAAACGAACTGATAGTGAACTCGACTTCCAGACTCAACGCGAGGTAGGTGGGTTTCCGCGGTGTATCGAGAGGTTTGCCCTGTGAAGGAAAGGAGAGTGTCGTCTATTGTAATGAGGGAAGGAGATGTCCGGATTGGTTCAGTCAACCTGTCATTGTCCAATCAGGATACCCTTAATTGTTTAAACCTCCTTCCACGGCGATCTAGAAGCTGGTTTAGACGGAAGGGGGGCGATACCTGAGTCGGAGGGCAAGTTCGGTAATTGAGGTTGCCTGAAGGTTGACTGTCGCACCTTCGACCGTGTCATAAAGGAATTGAATGCCTATCCTTGAACCGTGTTTAACGAACGCAAGAGTATAACCTGGGACTGCATTTTCTGACCGTGAGGGTTCTTTAGACCCATACTTTCTAATGATCGTAAATATTATTTCCGGACTGAGAATATATAGCTCCGAATTTACCAGATGTCGTACAGCAATATTTGGCTACATCTGGGATAGCCGTAGTGCAAAAGTGACTTAATCAGTATAAATATAAATCGTATAAATCAGGTACGAAAGTCGACTCTTCGTGATTCTGTTATTTTCGCGTGGACATACTGTCCATTGCAAACTCTATACTTCTTTGCATTGAATTGTGACCCTGTCATAAAAAGGAAACCCGATGGTAGAGTCTGAGTTGTATTTAATCTTTTGCGAGGACAAACCTTTTGTGTGGGACTACGGTACTTTGCGACGGAACAATATGTGAAAAAATTGTTCAAATGAAAGTTGTAGTATACAGGGTGTCCCAAAATTCATTCAACAGCCGGAAATGGGAGGTTCGTGAGGTCATTTGAAGCATCATTTTCCTTTGCAAAAATGTTATCCGTGGCTTGGTTTAGGAGTTATTAACGAAAATCACGGACCAATTATAGCGCGACCTAGACACGAATTGGCACAGTCGGTTCGGCGCGAACTGTCTATTGGTCGACTGTGCCAACTATCGTTTAGGTCGCGCTTTGATTGGTCCGTGTTTTTCGTTAATAACTCCTAAACAAAGCCGCGGATAACATTTTTGCAAAGGAAAATGTTGCTTAACATGATGTCAGGAACCTCCCATTTCCGGCTGTTGAAGGAATTTTGGGACACCCTGTATAAGGAGGTGAATATAGTATCAGAGAAATAAAAATTTTTCAAGGTCATTTTTTCAAGTTTTCAAGGTCACGGATGTTTTTTCTATTAACAACTGTTCATGCTATTTATGGATTCTTAAAGAGAAAAAAAGACAAATTCAACGATATATCATAACGTCTATTTATGTCAAGATTTAAAAAATTCAAAATTTTCAAATTTGCTGCGCGCCCTTTTCCCACGATCCAACCGGACCCAAATTTTTTCCAGATAATTTTTTCAACATTTTTCGCAATTCTGGGAGAGGGGGCGGTCCCAACAAAATCTTTTGGTCAAAAAATAAGGTCCACCCTAATATGCATATTGCATCCGAACGTACACCATACGCCGTCGTCGTTCTTCCGCATACCCTAGATCGTGAGGATGTACACCGTACGTCCTTCGGGTCCGAAGGGTTAATTTGTTGCGCATGCAAAATTCTCTCGTGTATCTTACAATTAGTACATACATAAGTTCTCGGTATAAATGTTTTCCCGGTCAGCCCACGACCGAACGACAATAAAACGACGGTCGACGGCAATTATTGCCCGAGCGAGACAAGCGAGCAGGAGAAGTGGTGGTATTCCTTGAGAATGCCGCCAATCGAGCTTCGAATTGATCATGGCTGTTCTAAAGACAATTTTACCTTCTTATAATTTTTTCATTTTTATGGCACACAGTTGTGGCTAGTGTTCCTGATTTCTCAACATTTTTTATTTCTCGAGAAATGAGCAATAAGACTATATTTCTCGAGAGTTCTCGAGAATTTTTAAGAAAATAAAAAAATATTGGAAACCTATGATATTTGAAATATCGTTGATAATATTTATCGAAAGCGCAAGAAACATTAACTCAATGTTTATTCCTGTCCAATATATACATTAGGGGGTAGACCTAAGCTATACTTGGAGAAAAATTTTTATCGAGATACAATGCACGCAACTATCCAGTAATGTTCCTTTAGGTGAGAAAAAAAAGTGCAAAGTTTGAAATCGATCGGATAAAAGGATAACGTGGTGCACTTAAATTGAAAATGAAAATTGTGAAATTCGCCTTAACTATAGAACATAGCACATCGTTGGATTTGTCTTTTTTCTGAATAGGAATATAGAATGTTACGAGCCGAGGTTCAGGCAGCTATGCGGGAACCGAGGGAAGTTTGAAATAAGAGATTTTTGGGTTTAGGTAGGAAGTGCACACGTAGGACTAGCCAATGTCTATTTCACCATTAGGTCGTGTAAAACAAAGGAGTGGACTAGCCGATGTCTATCTCACCACCGGGTCGCCACTGTAGGCTTACACGAAGGACTAGCCAGTGTCTATCTCACCACCGGGTCGCCTTGTGGGTACACCTTGAGCGGCAAAGGTGTATCGTCGTAGAATACTAGCGACTGGGAAATCGAAAAGGAGTATGACTAATGGAAATTAACTCAGAATGGATTAATACAGATAATATATTCTCGATTGTAAATGGGAGATACAATTGTTAGTGTAAATGTGTCGCGGTTTCGCGGACTAACGCTCTCACTGTTAACGCACCGAGAAATGCGGGGGCGATTTACTATAGAGTGCTCGATAAGGACTTTAACACCCGATCTTGCTCGCTATGACTTTCGTCGTGGAACGATACGTACTGCGCGTGATCACTTGAATCAACCCAACTAATAGGAAGGATCCATGCCCTTATTTGCTAACTAAGAATTGAATTCTTAGAAATTATATAACTCAATGCATCGCTTGCAAGAGCCCCACTATGATCCGATTTTGAGTAAGCCCTTTGTTCTTAAATAGGCTCTCTGTTTCGACACATATCTCCGGAAGGGTCAAGAGTCACCAACGGTAGCGTCTGCATACGTAACAAGAATAATTATATGACCTTCTTTAAGTAAAAATAACGATGACCTTGAAATTTCGAGAGAGAAATATGGTTTCCAAAAAATTTTTTATTTTGCCGTTATATTTACCTAATTGAACAGTGCAAATTTCTCCTGTGACATTTTTTTTCGTATAATTACAAGTAACAGAGATATTTAAATACCTACGGTGGGTGTACAAAGTATTCGTACACTTTTTAAAAACTAATAATTTTTTTATAATTGTACCAAACGACCTGATTTTTTATAATCAATTGGAAGCATTGGTTTACGAAATGATATGCAAAAAATATTTTCCAAAAAATTATAATTTACAAGGTTACATGCAAAAACAAAAAAGGAATTTTTTAAAACTTTTTTATTGGGACCGTCAATGAAAATTTAAAATATATGTTTTGTAGATCTATGTTAGTTATACACATGCTGAACAATTCATCGAAATCGGTTGACGCAGGAAAAAAGTACACGCATAGAAAAATGTACGATTCTGTGGATTTTAAGCAGAAACTGATCAAAAGTCGTGTAAAACTGTAAGGAGGCTCGACACGTCACGATCCTTTGCTCGCTCGACGGGAACTGTTTATTTAACAAAAACTCAATGTAACATACATTTGTTAACAAAACGTTAACGCAACGCATAAATCAATAAAATTATATATAACAGCATAAATCAATAAAACTATATACAACTGGTAAACATATGAGTGAAACAATCAGTCATCCATACGGTGGTATAAACATTTTTACAATTCGGCCATCCTGACAAGTTAATCGTCCTCGATTAACTGCACAGACACATACTATAATATATAAACCCCAAAAACTCAACTGAATGTAATATTATAAATTTATCCTGGTGTCCAAGCTCTCATGTTCGACGCTTCCAAAGTCCCAAAATATGGTATTTGTGTTAATTGGAACCCTTCTACGTCT
>CM052319.1:14584987-14613252 GCA_028455605.1 Lasioglossum malachurum
TCAAGCTCCACCTCCGCGAGAGAGCGATCTCCAGGTGTGACAGCGACCTGCGGGTGACTGTCCCGACCTGCATCGCGTGACTCGTCATCCATGGGTGGAACAGTCACCACCAGTTCTTCATGCGGAATCCCCGTTTCCAAGAGTCGCTTCAGCAATTCGTTTTTAGACCGGGTTGTAGGGAGATTCAACTCTTTCAACTTTTCTTTCAGTTCGGCCATTGTATATAAACTCATCGTCGCAGATAAAATAAAATTCACTCAGATAACTAATGTAATATAATTGAGGTAATCCGTAAAACCGTAACTGAATAACTGAGCTAATTCGTAAACCGTAACTGAATTCCCCCGAACGTAAAAACACAAATCGATCCCACTTCTGAATTTGTAAGTAGGCTCGACACGTCACGATCCTTTGCTCGCTCGACGGGAACTGTTTATTTACATTTGTTAACAAAACGTTAACGCAACGCATAAATCAATAAAATTATATATAACAGCATAAATCAATTGTTCCGTCACAAAGAACCGTATTCCTCCACAAGAGTCGTATATCTTCGCGGAACAAATGGACACATAAATTGTCTATCTTCATGCCTCTTTTTCTGCCAAATTCGTATTCGAAAAGACTAGATTCATTGAGAATTTCAGCCTGACCTTTTTTTTATGATCCGTTCGTGACTAAGAACTGTTTTAAAGATTAACTACGCTCTCTAGTTGAACGGTTATCCCAGATGTGGCCCAAAGGCCAATTTCGGTATCTTGTAAATTCGTGGCAATGTCTAACATCGGTCCATCCACTAAGTACGGTCACGGAAAATGTACAGTCGCGTTCGCTCAGCAGGGTTCAAGGATACACTCGAGTGCTAAATGATACGGTTCTTTGGTATACAACTGCCACCTTTAGATAGTTTCAAATTTCCGAACGATTTATTACCCAAAGCGGGCATCACCCCACTCCGCTTTCCAGCTAGGCCTTTGGAGAGCCTCATGAAGGAGGTCCGAACCCTTGCATGCATCCTGATTGAAAAACGCCGATTTGTCAGAACCAATCAATACACTCCATCCGAAAGGCAACTGGTGACTTTACACCAGTGACCAATTCGAGCAACGTTTCTTCTCATCTACATAGAAGAATCTTCACAGATCACCCCCTCTACCAACATAGACGGGCCTCACCAAGAACGCCCTCTCGCAGACATAGAGGACTTCGACATTTTTGCGACCGAATAAGCTCTCACCGGTCAGGCGAGTTTCGAAATCGTACGGTGACTTTTCAATCAAGACCATCGTGCAGTCAACGTTTCACAAACTTAAAAATCGTTTATCTTTGTTCACCCTGTAGGACAAAGATAGTTGAAATTCACGATCGCACCGGCCAAGATCCTACGCGTATAAGGCAGGGTTTGCTAGATAGCCTTACTGACGAGTCCTCTAGCAGATCTGGGACGAAACGCGATTTCACTAAGTAATTTCATATCGGACAATTGAATTCGCTGCCTAATATTAATTTGGCGGGTAGTATTCGGCTGTATCGTGAATTTCAGAATTTCGTTTTCTCTTGCCACACGTCAACGTAAATTCATCGCCGCGCCGGAACATCAATAAAACTATATACAACTGGTAAACATATGAGTGAAACAATCAGTCATCCATACGGTGGTATAAACATTCTTACAAAACTACGATTTTCACCATTTTTAACCGCTTGTAGCTCGTGTGTATGTTAATCGAAAACATATATTTTAAATTTTCATTGAGGACCCAAATAAAAAAGTTTGAAAACGTTCCTTTTTTATTTTTGCATGTAACCTCCTCAATTATAATTTTTGGAAAATCTATTTTGCATATCATGTCGTAAATCAATGATTCTAATTGATTATAAAAAAGTCAGGTCCAATTATAAAAAACAATTATAAAAAAGTTATTAGTTTTTAAAAAGTGTACGAATACTTTGTACACCCACTGTACATTAAAATATAGCAGGTTTTGATTGATAGTAGGACATACGTATTTGTTCATTTCCAAGAATATGTTATAAAATAAATGAGATTCATAAGAATTTTCCTAGATTTACATTTCTCGAGAAATACTATAATTTATAAATAACCAATTATATGTATAACATGTCTCGAAAAATTCTCGAATGTGGCTTATTTCAATAGCGATAGTCCTTTCGTGCCGCTTGCATAGCGTTGAGTTTATTTAGTGTTAGATGTGCGCGAGGCTTTTAAACATTCATAAATATCTTTTTGTTTTTAATAAAAAATGTGAGTGTCGTGCGCTGAACGGTGAACACAGGTAACCAAAATAATAAATTTTTTGTGTAAAAATAGAAGTTAATAGTAGTTATCGCTTTTAATACAATGGATCATCTTAAAGATAAAAGAATTCATTATAAAAGAGTAACTGTTGTATTAACTACAGACGATGGTACCACTTTTCATTCTTTTCCAATTAGTAATATCGAAAAATGTTTTATGTGGTTAATGAATTGTGGATTAGAACATTGGATGGAAATGCCCAATAATGAGCTAAAGAGAAAATATATATGCAGTCGACATTTCTCAGGAGATAGCTTTTACGCAACGGGGAGGTTACGGAAAGATGCCGCACCAAGTTTATATTCCGCGGGCGATATTAACACAGACGAGAATCTCTTATTCTGTGATATTAATGAAAATGCAGTCGACTTATCTTCTGATGGAATTGCCATTTCTCGAATAAAAGAACAATCAGAACGGCAGAAACTTGAAGAGGAATTACAGCAAGAGAAGAATACATCAAATATTCTTCGCTTGCAGTTAGAGGCGAAGCGTAAAAAAAGCATTAAAAAGAATAAATGAAAAACTTTCTTCGGGTGAAATTAATGACTCATACCTGAAGGAAGCAATCATGCGTAGAGTCCACGGTTTTGTATTAACTTTCATTTTAATGTTATTGTTTCCGCAAAGTAGGTCTGTGTACAGTAAAAAACAGCGAAAGCTATGTTTGACGATGCATTATACTTCGCCCTCCTTGTATAATAAAATGCGCGACGTCTTCAAGTTTCACCTTCCACATCCGCGTACAATCATTCGATGGTTTAGTAAAATTGACATTTGGCCAGGTATTTGGCCAGGTGTTCGTATCTGTGAACGAAATTGTGTTCTTTCGTTCAATGAAATGGCAATTAAAAAATGTTTTGATTTCCATTCAACTAAGCATATTATTGAAGGTTTCAAAGACTTAGGATTTTTAGGTAGACGCATGGCAGTGGGTACTCAAGTACTCGTTTTTATGTTAAGAGGCTTGTTCAGTAATTAGAAACAACCTATAGCATTCTTTGTTACAAGCAACGGAATCAAAACTCACCAATTGTCATTAGTATTAGAGATGCTGTTTTAGATAGTTTATACAGTACGGGTTTAAAAGTTAGAGCTGTTGCTTGCGATCAAGGAGCAAGTAATAAAAGCATAGCAGGAGAAAGAGTTACAGTATTTTATACCCCTTATTTTATACAAAATGGCCATAAAATTTATTTTTTATTTGATTATTTACATTTGTTCACAAGAGCATCAGAAATAATTTATTAAAATATGATTTTCTAATTAATGATTCGCAAGTTTCCTGGTCTGAAGTTATTGCATTGTGGAATTTAGAACGCGATAGAGGTACAAGAGCGGCTTATAAATTATCCGATAAACATGTCAGGCCGAATTCCTTTGATAGAATGAAATGCAAGCTCGCTCTTCAAGTATTTAGCAAAAGAGTTCCTTCTGCTTTGTTTACAGCGTACTCAACGAATTGCATAATAAACGTCTACTGTACAAAACACTGCATGCTTCTTCGAAACCTTAAATGATCTCTTCGATAATTTAAATAGCAGATATGCTCACGACCCTAACCCAAACAAGTGTGCTATTTCCGATTTATATCCTGCTGTTGTCCAGCATTTATTAGATCAATTAGGGTGCGTTTATACCGAGGTCCTCCGCGGGCTTTAGTCCGCGGGCGTTGCCATAAATTTCGAGTGGGTCGACGGGCCCACTATACCCCGTTGTGGGCCCGTTCGAAATTTATGGCAACGTCCGCGGACTAAAGCCCGCGGAGGACCTCGGTATAAACGCACCCTTAAGTAGTACGCGTCAATGGTTTGCTTAAGTTTGCTATTACGCCAAAGGGTTTGAAAGTCCCACTTTGTTTGTTAGGGTTACAACAATCTGTAAATGCTATCGTGCAACTTTGGCGTGATCTGAAGGAAGAAGATACATTGTTTTTAATGACTTCTCGTCTGAATACAGACGTTATAGATTATTTTTTTTCCATCCTTCGAATGCATGGCGGCACTTACAACCGAAATCCTTCTATAAAAGAAGTACGTCTTGCCATCAGGAAAAATATTCTATTAAATTTAACTAATAGTTATTCATCCTCGAATTGTTTACCTGACCATGATGGATAGAAACTATACTGCTATCACAATCCACTGAATCCACATTAAACAGTGATGTTCCATTGAATTATATGCAAGAAATGGACGATGATGTGGAAAATGAAGACGTTCAAGTCGAAATTGACTATGAACTAAATGCATTATCCACATCAATGTGCACTTTAGGAACCTGTGCAGTAGAATATTTTGCCGGATACATTATTAAAAGAAGCACGGAAAAATCGCGTTGTGATAAATGTTTCAAACAATTCATTGATGCAAGTAGAGAATTTCAGCGTGATGAGCAAACGTTGATAGCCTTTCGCGCCTATATTGCGACAGTGAACCTCGATTTTGGTAATTTATTAGTCCCTTCCATTGAATTTACCAATATTTTTAAAATTATTAATGCTGTATTTGATCATGAGACACTCATATTGGATAAACTATTTCAGATTATATTTGAAGTTGTAAATAAAGAACATCCGAATTGGTTTATTGACAATGAATGTGCTGCACACTGTAAAGATTTAGTGTATATATTTATGATCGTCAAAATTCACAATGATACAGTGTGGTTGCATAAGGGTCATTCCATGCCGAATCGATCACTTTTTGCAGGCACCATCGCCGATTTTGTTCAAAATGAAATATGTTGTAGTCCATGTGAAATTAGGGGGGTTGAGTCATCATTTTGCCGGTTTCGAATCTTTTTAGAAATGGCAGGCTGTCAAAGTTTTCAATTTTTGCCCATTTCGGCGAAAACAGGCCTCACTTACGAATTTTTATCTCAAGAACTGTTTATCCGATTGAACTAATTTTTTTTTGTTTTATTCGGGAAGGTTTGGGCTATTACAAAATAATTTTTTCAACCTCGACAACCAAGTTTATAATGTCGAAAAATTTAAACAAATTCTTCTTTTGCGTTTTTTTCGATGATGGGGCTCAGTGATTTAAATTTTGAAAAAAATATGTTTATATTCCTTGAAGTTTCCCCTTTAAAATGAGACCTTGAAAAAGATGGTATCATTAAAATTGGCGTCACAATGAGCTGGTAAAGGACGCCGTGTACCCCCGTTTCAGGTAGAGAGGCCACTTTTCGTAGAACAATGTGGTTTTGTTATACAGGATGAAGTGCAAAATTATCATTGGAGTAATAAACAAGTTACTCTTCATCCTTTCGTTATATATACAAAAGAACATAGCCATAATTTTGTTATAATTTCTGAAAGTTTAGAACATAATACAGTTGCCGTTCATATTTTTCAAAAAAAGTTGATGGAATATCTAAAACATATATATGAGGAAAAAATAAAAAGGATTATATACTTTTCTGACGGGGCAGCTGCGTAATATAAAAACGAGAAAAATTTCATTAATTTAACGCATCATTTTAACGATTTTGGCGTTCCTGCTGAATGGCATTTTTTGCAACGGCTCATGGTAAGGGACCATGTGATGGTCTTGGAGGAACCATCAAAGGACTTGCAATGCGCACTAGCTTACAAAGACCATTAAATAATCAAATTCTCACCCTTAAAAATTTATTTGAATGGGCAGAAACATCTTTTTCAAATATAATATTTAATTCTGTCACCCAAGATGAACATAATAAACATGCTGATTGTTTACAAGCTCGCTTTGCAACAGCATTGCCAATTAAAGGCACTAGAAGCTTTCATAGCTTTACCCCATTATCGAATAAAGAACTGCTATGCAAAACATGTTCGTGCGATAATGATGGCTCTGTTTTCAGTGTAATGAAATAATTTTTCTTATATTTTTTTCCACAACCCTTACGTGCACCCCACACAATGATCCTATCCATACTTACCATAAACCTTCTCGTTGTTTCCATTGTGCAACGACACTTTTTTTGTAGAACATACATACAATTCGTATGAAAACTAAATAGCGTTATTTGGTCGTATACAGTCTGCTGGTATTGTTAGGGACCATAGCGGCGCGCTCGAATCGCCTCTAACTGAAACGGGAGTACACGGCGTCCTTTACCAGCTCATTGTGACGCCAATTTTAATGATACCATCTTTTTAAGGTCTCATTTTAAAGGGGAAACTTCAAGGAATATAAACATATTTTTTTCAAAATTTAAATCACTGAGCCTCATCATCGAAAAAAACGCAAAAGAAGAATTAGTTTAAATTTTTCGACATTATAAAGTTGATTGTCGAGGTTGTAAAAATTATTTTGTAATAGCCCAATCCTTCCTGAATAAAACAAAAAAAAATTTAGCTCAATCGGACAAACAGTTCTTGAGATAAAAATTCGTAAGTGAGGCCCGTTTTCGCCGAAATGGGCAAAAATTGAAAACTTTGACAGCCTGCCATTTAAAATGATGAATTAAACCCCCCCTAATTTCACATGGACTACAACATATTTCATTTTGAACAAAATCGGCGGTGGTGCCTGCAGAAAGTGATCGATTCGACATGGAATGACCCATAATCAACTGAAATTTTCTAGTCATACTCGTTACAATATTTCTAGATTGCGTAATTTGCAGAACTTGTAAACGTGCTCCTTTTATAGATGTATTTTATTACCACGTTTTTCTTGTTTGTCTGTTTGTTCGGTACAAATCTTGCAATTGATTTTAAACTAACTTCCCGATGAGCTAGAGACTTGAAATTTTAAACATAGCTCAGAACTGGATCACAATGCAGTATCTAAAAAACTTTTTTTAATTTTAAAAAAGCCTATGCGTTTAGATGTCAACTATTTTTAAAAAATGTAACACCGTTACACCTCCTCGCGCGAAGTTCGATAGTACCCACTCGGTTCCCATTCTGAGTCATCCCCACTCCACTGACCCGCTACGCACCGAAGGAGCTCAGTGTGCGTTCGAGCTCCGTGCGATGTTTACAAAGTTACTACGTATCATTATACTATAATTTTTTTTTACCAAGCGAAAGAACGGTTACACCGAGATTCTCCGTCGAACCTTTATCATTGACATTTTTACTACGGCCTCTGTTATAATCTCATCAAAATGTTTAAAATCGATTGAAAATTTTCACACACACAAGACTAAGAATCAGAAAATAATTATTTAAATAAAAATAAATTTTTTTAAAATACCACGTTTTTAAAACGGACTAAAAAGTATAAAATATAATTTTTCCTAGCCCCATACTGGTTCCTAACCCCATACAAATTGTGAATTTTTAATAGCTATGAAAATACTTGTAAGATTTAAAACCAAAAACGTGGGGCGCTTGCCTCAATTGATAATTGATGCATGAATAGTTCACCTAAGTCACTAACAATTTTATTTCACTGCAAATGATATGAACTGTTGTGTGTTTTCACAACGGCAGCTACTCTCTACACTCCTTACTACAATAATATCTTGCGCCCCACGTTTTTCGTTTTAAATCTTACAAGTATTTTAGCATGGGGTTAGCAACCTGTATGGGGCTAGGAAAAATTATTTTATACTTTTTAGTCCGTTTTAAAAACGTGGTATTTTTAAAAAATTTATTTTTATTTAAATAATTTTTGTATTCAGTATTTTACTGTACATATGTATACTCTGTAAATATACTGTTTATAGTTTATAGACATTCAACGTCTTGAGTTTCAGTCGGGAATTTGATGAAGTATAGAAGTTGTGTTGTAAATGTTTATCACGCTGATGCTTTTACTATTATTTGTTTATATTGCTTTACAATTTTATAAACGTTGAGTGTATTCCGGGATTGCAAAACCCTTTGTTTACGCCTTCACGCGGCCAATCCTGTTAACATTACTCAATATATGTTTATATAAATATATGGTAGTAATGGAACTAAGATGAAAAAAGGCACTTCCTCCATTTTGTACATAATACGACTAACATTATACATTTATATTCAAGTTCGACTTGTATTATTTGAGAACACAAGTTAACTATTGTCAAATACAGGAACAAAAATAAAGAGATAAAATTAAAGTTCAGCAGAACATTTTGAAAAATGCAATAAAAGAATTTACAATGGATGGAAATAGAAACATTACAAATATTTTACAATGTGTTAAATGAAAAGAAATTAAATTCAATATAAGCTAACGTAAGATTATTAACGTAAGGAGATTTCTTTCTAATACGCTCTCTTTACGGTGAACGGGCAGAAGAGAGCCTTTTCGCAATTGCACTCTCCGATGATTTTCGGATGTATTGAGAACTCATAATCTGATAATTTTGCGTACTTTAGACTTGACAACGCTGTAGACATGCCGTTTGCAGATATTTTTGCTACAAAAAAGGTCATTCATTGTGTTTTATTATATTATCATGCAAACCCTAATCTCTCCTGGTAACATTTGCTACGGACCCCGTACTGGCTTAATCCGGCACTGGCTGTAGAAGTTTTACCAGTCGAACCCGAGTCGGATTGGTTCTAGTTCTCGAAATCACCGTTCTCAATGCGTAGAGGACGCTAAAATTACTGGCATTGTAGGGATCATGGCGCTAGTGTCGCTATTCCCCTAGGTCGCGCCTAGGGAGATTACCGATAGGGAGTTGGCAGCCCTACTCCCAACCGTCTCTTGGAGACCGTTTCACTAGGCGTACCTAGTACAGTTCGAAATAGTAAATAGCGTTCTGATTTCTCGATAATGCAAAGACGGGGGTTTTTAGTAGTTAAAACCGCTGGATGAAAGATCAATCTATCACGCTGTTTGCCTCAAAAGTCGTTCTTTTACGTTTCCGAGCAATGGTTTTGCAATATTCAGCTGCACGTTGCCCGTCGCATGTTGCCCGTCAGAGGACGCTGCAGTCGCGCCGGCGCTAGCCTCTCTGACGGGCACCATACAGCTGAATATTGCAAAACCATTGCTCGGAAACGTAAAAGAACGACTTTTGAGGCAAACAGCGTGATAGATTGATCTTTCATCTAGCGGTCTTAACTACTAAAAACCCCCGCCTTTGCATTATCGAGAAATCAGAACGCGAATCCCGGACCCTTGCATCCTCGCGTACGTATACGTTGTCTAGCGGTGTGTGAGTGTACCCTAGCGGTGTATGAGTGTGGAACTGTGACCGTCCCTTTTGTGGTATACTTCTGCTTCCGCGAACTGTAGGTTTAAATACGTATGGTTTAACATAATAAACGTTGACATTGTATGTGTCCCCGCTAGCGCGCGAGCTTCCCACCTTTTCTCTAAAGATCCCACAACTCTCGCTACATGCTGCCGAATAATGCAAATTGCACCTTGAAAACGCAAAAGTGGGCCACTTTCAGAAGCTCGCGCGCTAGATTGATCTTTTATCTAGCGATTGTGACTACGCAGGGGCCCCAAATGTGCATTAGCGAGACGTTATTCGTCGGAAGCCGGACCCTTGCAACCTCGTGTACGTATACAGTGTCTAGCGGTGTGTGAGTGTGCCACCACACTCTCGCTCGAGCCAGATCTACACCCTTAAGTCTGTGATTGGACAGAAGAGTCGGTATAGACAGGACATACCTAGAACAGCTTTCTATTAGTCGTTTTGTAGTAAAGTTTTCCCAGTTACCTATTTCACTAGGCTGTGTTTGATTCCACTTCAACCATATCCCTTAACATACAGCAAAGATTGTTAAGGATTGGTTGCAACAAAATGTTCCAGAATTCTCCACCGCAATCCCCAGATCTTAATGTAATAGAGAATTTTTGGGAAATATTAAATTTGATCTTACTCAAAATGAGAAAATTACGAACAAGGAAAACCTTAAAATCGAACTGCTAAAAGTATGGAATGATATTTCTGGTTCAACAACACGTAAGTTGTTTGAATCCATGCGAAGACGATTGGCTGCCGTAATTAAAATAAGCTCAAGGTGGACCAACAAAGTATTAAATGTACGTAATTTTATTAATAAATAAAGATAAATCTTAATTAGTTGTGTATACTCACTGTTGATTCATATTTTTACAGATCCACAACTATTTTATGTTATATTTGAAATACTATTTATTACATCGAATTACGTTTTCCACATTTAATTATCATCAATCTACCATACAATTTATGTTTTCCAAATGACTGTTGCATTAATGTAACATATATGGTATCTAATAATTGTTAAATAAATGCCGCGTTCTTGAGGTGTATACTCACTTTTGACTCTCACTTTATATCCCAGATAGCACACGGTGTCTCAAAGACGTCCATTTTAGGTCTGAAAGTCTAAGCCCTAAAAAGATGTCTTTAAAACGTCTATAAGACCATAAACAGTGAGGTTTTTACATACAGGGTGTCCCAAAATTCCTTCAACACCCGGAAATGGTAGATTCCTGACGTCATTTGAAGCAACATTTTCCTTAACAAACATGTTATCCGCGGCTTTGTGTAGGAGTTATTAACGAAAACCACGGAGCAATCAGAGCGCGACCAAGAGGCGAGTTGGCACTATGCCAACTCGAATTTAGGTAGCGCTCTGATTGGTCAGTATTTTTCGTTAATAACTCCTAAACAAAGCCGCGGCGGCCATTATTGCTAAGGAAAATGTTGCTTCAAATGATCTCAGGAACCTACCATTTCCGGCTGTTGAAGGAATTTTAGGACACCCTGTATATATCTCAGCGGTGGGTAAGGCCAGCGCGTTCGCGCTTTCATGTCGCTGGCAGCTATCCCATCTCGCGACGAGCAGAGAACTAATCTCTATGTTTGGGTCGCGGCAGTTGATTTTTTAAGAAAAAAAAATTAAAAATTAAAAAATGGCTGTATATCGGGAACGGTGCGTCCTACCGCAAAAATAACGAAATTTTCGAAAGACTCAACCCAAAGCATATAAGGTATGCCCAACCACATGACGTATGTAGTCTCTTTTGATTTTTTCAAAAAAACTATACGCGTGGAAAACCACGCGCGGTGGAAGTGAAACTTCTTGCAGTGTAGTAATGTTTAGAAGTAAATTAAGATTGGAAATGGTAAGTAATCCTAATGAAGCGACAAGATCAGGAACAACTAATACAAAAAAAATAATTAAGCGACAACAAGATCAGGAACAACTAATGTAAAAAAAATAATGAAGCCACAACAAGATCAGGAACAACTAATACAAAAAAAAATCATGGAAAAATTTTCATTTTAAAAATAATGAACGATCAAAAGTTGAGACACAAAGAGGGGGGGAGCGTATGGGAAATGCTATGAACTTTGTCTTTTTCTTCTTCTTTTCTTCTTTTTCTTTTTCGTCTTCTTTGCGTCGCAAATTTTGATCGTTCATTATTTTTTAAATGAAAATTTTTCTATGATTTTTTTGTATTAGTTGTTCCTGATCTTGTTGTAGCTTCATTATTTTTTTTGTGTTAGTTGTTCCTGATCTTGTCACTTCATTAGGATTACTTACCATTTCCAATCTTAATTTATTAAGATTGTTTAGTTTTTATAGTTTTTATTGTGAGTTTAATTGCAATTGTTAATTTTATTACACTTTTTATGTCAATTCCACATGCGTTCTTCTGATAAAGCTGGGTTTAACTTTAACCTCGTTTTTGTCGAAATCTATTTTTACTCTTCCCTTCCTTTAATTTAATTAACATTTATGGACCTTTAAGACTTCTTAGGACGTCTTAAAGGCCTCCCAAATGTCCTACGAACCTCTTCTGAACGTCTTCTAGACGTCTTAAAGACGTACTGTTTTCTAACACAAGACGTTCAGGAGACGTTCGGAAGACGTTCGTAGGACATCTTGAAGACGTCTGAATGTCCAAGTGCCGACGTCTTAACGACGTATTTAAACGTCTTTGTGCTATCTGGGTAATGGAGAGACTCTACTTTCTTAAAACCTAAAGAATAAGACATCACCAATATTTTATGTGTCTGAGCTCCTCAAAAGGTGGCCACATTTCAACATTCCCTTTTAATATGATTTTAAAGTGTTAATACGAGCACCTATTTGTTGTTAATGAAAGATGTATTACATGAGTGGTAAAAGTATTTTGTTCTATACATCTATACATCTGTAACCCATAGAGGGACCTCTCCCAGGGCTGTCGCTGACCCTCTTTAACGGCTTGGAAACAAAGATGTTTCAGTAGTACATATAACATCAGCCGTAATACACACGCTACCGCTTTGGTAACAATGTCACACAGAATGCAGAGCCATAATGCAGAAAGGATTATAGTGTGCAATGCGGAATGCGCATATTTTATAGATTTCTAAACAATTCTTATAGCCAGAGTGGGGCAGAGTATCATACATTTTCCTCGGCGACTACAATGCCGAGGAAACGTTCTTGAAAACTTCCTTCTCGGTATTTATATGATTATACATATTTTTAACAATATGGAAATTGAGAAGCTGTGGAGATCGAACGATCGAGCAGAAAGCGCTCTAGATCGTTTTTTTTTTTCAATTGACAATACCTAACATTACTGTACAATATGTCACTAGACGATGAGATTTATTTTCGCAAATATACCAAATTACAGTAATTCTGCGATCGAAGTCCCAACACCGTGTTTTGAACGGACTTCCATAGTATAGGGTAGTTATATTTTTATGACTGCGTCTACCGCGCGAGACTTGAAACGACGAGCCGAACATAGAAAAGGACAGAATGAAATAGGTTCGCTTGGCCGAAGCGTGTCGCCGTCGCCAGCACAGTTTAAAGATCTGTGCGTCATCACAATGTATACCAAAATTTTATGTTCTTTATCTTTCATTATTTTTTTATGGAACTTTCACCATCATATTCGTGGCATTTTTCTAATGCAAAATAATACGATATAATTTCAACTGTATTTAATGGTTTAATCGACGGTGGAAGTTTCGAACGCAACGAAGAAGAGTGTATTGGAAAAAAAGAGACGCGGACAGTCGGCGTCACCGGTACAATTCAAAAGCCAACATTGTCGCTGTTGTTCGTTGCCTTCGAAACTTCCATCGTCGATTAAACCACTAAATGCAGTTGAAATTATATCGTGTTTGGTGTCATTTTAATCACAGAAATTCCAGAAATAAGTTAGTGAAAGTCCCATAAAGAAATAATGAAAATTAAGAAGTTTGAAAATTCGGTTCACTCGAATCAATGTGTGGTGTTCACACCGATATACCCGAGCCAACACCAATCGTCGCCGCCCTGCGGAGCGACTCGGCGTTGACAGGCAGTGGAGTGAGTAGGCACTGTACTTCGATCGTACAGGCGACCCAGGACTTCGATCGCAGAATTACTGTACTATGCTTCGTGTGACGTACGCAGCCGAAAAGGCGTGATCACGCGGCGACAACGGGAGCGTCAGAGGTGGGGTTGGCGGAGCTACCTGGGGACCCCTCTTGCCTCTGTGCCCCCCGGGAGCTTCTTGTCAGCTCTCAACGATACAAGTTCCAACAAAAATTTTTGCCCAATATTGTCCAATGCACAACTTTTACTCTACATGTTCAAAATTTGTCCTTAAATCTTTTCTGTTCATGTCTTCTAATAAGGTTTATAATTATACAACGTAACCATTAAGTATTTCAGATATACGAGTGGTCAGAGACATTCTACTTACTTCCAGGAACCGCTCCATTTTACAGAATTGAAATTAAATAAACCGTTTTCGAATTATGCAGTTTTCACTTTTCGCTTTCACACAGTTCTTCACAACACGGTTACTGTACGACTAAAGAACGAAAACTTCGAGCTCTCACCAATTTCCAGGTATAAGTAATAAAGCCTTCGAACCTCGGTTTTTTCATAGACACAATACTAAAGAATCTAAAATAGTACTTACCGAAAAGTTCATTTTCGAGGTTTCGACCACGATTTTGCCGTTTGGACACACTGTGCGGTGACTGCTGAAGACACCGCACTCTTTTCGGCGTGGTACCGAAGCCGCTGTATTCTTTGCAACATTGTGGCGATGAACAACAAAGTTTGAGGCATTTTTCTGCCTATAAAAGCGGATCTCGATGACCACAGTTCAGTTGTCGCTAGTGATGGGCACCATCGACTGAAAACTATCGACTAAATCGATAGTAGCCAACTACTATTTTCATTCGACTGATTTTTTAAACTATCGATTAAATTCACTCGCTTTATCAAACTATTTTGATAGGTTGGATTTTAACGGCGGGAGTTTTGAATAGATTTTATAAGATTTACTATCAAATACATGTGGCGTCTCAGCGACATGCTGTTTCTTCCGCGCACCGTCTTGGCGCTTCCGGCACTTCGAGAAGGAGGAAGTCTTTGCCCACGACCGCTATTTTCAATTTATTAACTGTGACCTTGTTTTGTTTATATCTTTCTTTTTTTATTGATTTTTATGTTGCCATGTGTTAATGTTCATTTATTCATTCTGTTACTGATTTTAATCTTGCCAACATCTGCTTATACTATAATAAAAGTTCTAATACAATTTATTTGAACACATAATTCCAAACTGGTGACCCCGACGTGATTTTTATTAAACACTGTTTAATAGTACATCTTAATTATGCCGCGATATCGCGCTCTCGAATTCAAACTCAGCAAGATCCAGCGGAGGTTCGTGAACCGTCGACGAGTCATGTTGTTCTTGAAGTTGAAAACGCTCAACGAAGAGACTCATTTGAAAGCAGTTTCTCAGACCCGGAAATTTGTGACATACTAACAGTTCCTAGAGTGGGTGCTGTAAATAGCTGTTGTCTTCCTCCTTTCTGGAAATCGAATCCAGAACTTTGGTTTTTCCAAGTAGAAGCTGCATTCGGGATTAATAAGATACGTTCAGATGATTCAAAATACAACCTCGTGCTATCGAAATTAGATCAAGACTCGCTTCAAGAAGTGGCCGACATAGTCAAATAACCACCAAACTCAGGAAAGTATGAAAATTTCAAGGCAGCTATTTTACGCCGTTTAGTAGATACTACAGATCATCAATTACATAAATTACTAACACAACTTGAACTTGGTGATAAAAAACCTTCGCAGCTGCTTTGTCGGATGAAGGCTTTGGCAGGTAATCGTGTTTCTGATGAACTGCTTCGAGTGAAGTGGTTGGATTTGCTTCTTGGAAATGTCCAACGTCCTTTAAGAATTTTAAAGGCAGCTGATCTTGAAGAGCTTTCCATCGCTGCCGATGAACTCATGGTGAGCTCACCGGCCATCACCTCAATTTCGGCAGTAGATTCTTACATACGTGCCCGCTCACCATCCCCTGCACGCCGAAACCATTCTCCTTTTATGTCCACTGCTAGTCGGAATGAATACATGACGACACTCACCTCTATCAGCACTTCGTTGACGCATCTTATAGATCGCAATCGTCAAATTTTGGACAAATTTTCCGGTCAATCAAATAGAGGTTCAAATCAACGTTGGAATAATCGTGGACGTAGTCCGGCTCGTACTCGCTCATCTAAACCTCTCGCCGTTGGATAATGTTTCTATCATAGACGATACGGTATGGATGCTCACAAATGCGAACAACCTTGTTCTTTCAAACCTTTGGTTTCTCAAACTGGACAATCGGAAAACTAAGTGCACTGGCTCTGGTACAGGCGACCGACGTCGGCAGTAAATTTCAAGAAAATCGCCTTCATGTTAATGACAGACAATCAGGCATGCGATTTTTGGTGGACTCTGGTTCTGTTGTGTCTCTCCTACCACGTTCAGCTATCAAAAGATCATTGACTCCTCAGAGACTCACATTGTCTGCGGCAAATTCAACTTCCATTCTGATTTATGGGCGCCAGATGATTGAACTTAACCTTGGTCTACGTCGATCAATTAGATGGCCTTTCTTAATTGCGGGGGTGACTTCTTGACGATTTATTAGCTCATTATGGTCTTCTAGAAGATGTTAAACGTCGTCGTATCATGGATCCACTGACTGCTATTGCTGCGGAGGGTAGCATGGCACGAGCTTGTGTGCATTCTGTCTCTTTAGTAGACAGCGAAGTTTCGTTGGATTTTGTTCCCCGTGAAGTAATCTCAAAATTGATTACAGAGTTTAGTGATCTTACTGTTTTCAACAGTTCTGCTGCGCTATTAAAAGATCCGTTGGTGCATCATCGCATTCATACTAAAGGATCTCCGGTGTTCGAGTGTCCTCGCAGACTTTCTGGAGAGTTACTGACGGCAGCTAAATCGGAATTCAATAGGCTTCTCGAATCGGGCATCATTCGTCCATTATCCAGTCAATGGACCAATCCTCTGCATATGGTGCGAAAATCTAATAGGACATGGCGTCCCACAGGTGACTATCGTCGTTTAAACGCAATAACCATCCCTGATCGTTACCCGTTACCAGTCATAGAAGATCTTCTCCAACACTGTCACGGTTGTTCTGTTTTCACTACCATCGATCTGCAAAAGGCTTATCATCAGATTCCGGTTGCTTCTGAAGTCATTGCCAAGACAGCCATTACAACTCCTTTTGGCATGTTCGAATATCTAGGCATGCCCTTTGGTCTTCGGAATGCTGCTCAAACCTTTCAGCGCTTCATGTATTCGTTGTTCGGTACCATGCCGTTTGTTCGTTGTTATCTTGATGATCTTTTTGTGATGTCCTAGTCAATCAAAGAACATTTGCATCATCTTCGACTGGTATTTGAGACTTTACGAGAAGCCAAGTTGTCGATAAATCTTCAGAAATGTGTTTTCGCGCAGTCCGAGGTCACATAACTGGGCTATTACGTTTCCAAAGAAGGTTACCGTCCTCCTCCAGCTAAGGTCAAGGCCATTGAAGATTTTCCCAAACCTGAAACGAATGCCCAGCTTCGGCGTTTTCTGGGGATGATCAATTACACTGTCGAACAGCCAAAAAGTATTTCGATTCCCACTATGCGATGAGTTTTGAGAATGCCACTAAGCTTATAGAGTTTTTCGCGCTGATACCGAATCTGTCCTTAATTTTTCTCCTATACGTACAGTTTTTGAGTTTTAAAAAAGACATATTTTTCAACATTAAACAAATATTGTGATGTGAAAATATCTTCGCCCGACATGAGTTGCGGCCAGTGGCGCTCGAGACTATATACGATGCAGACTACATACGGGATACAGACCGGCGAACGACCGTTCTAGTGGCCATGTATTAATGTTCATTTATTCATTCTGCTACTGATTTTAATCTTGTCAACATCTGCTTATACTATAATAAAAGTTCTAATACAATTTATTTGAACACGTAATTTCAAATATATTACATTTATGGGAATAAAATATTAGACATTTTTTTAAAACGTTCATTAACACTGCCTTAGGTTAAAGGATAAATAATAATTTATACATTTTTAAATTATTGTTTATATTTATTTACAATGTCAAAAAAAAAAGAAATTTTAAATTACAATTTTTTAACAGTATCTATCTGGTGAAAACAATGATTGTGAAAAATATGACGATCGCGGGTTTAGTTGGGTTTAGTAAAAAAGTAGAATACGAATGCGTCAGTATCAGCGAATGTGGTTCTGATTTTTAACAAAATCAAATAGTTCTTAAATTTTGAACCAGTACTAAAAGCACACTGGTTTTCCCAGCCCTGTATTTAAATAGATCTACTGAACTATCTAATGAACTATTTTGTTGTAACCAGATTGATAAATTATTTTTTGATTATTATTAGTAATGCATATATAGTGTATGTATATACATATATTAACAGTACCACACACACAGCAACCAGCGTTGATGCGGAAAGAGCATTTTCAACTGTAGGTAATTTGTGCAGAAATATTTAAATAGAAATAAATTTTTAAAAAATACCACGTTTTTAAAACAGACTAAAAAGTATAAAATAATTTTTCTTAAGAAAATATTTGTAAGATTTAAAACGAAAAACGTGGGGCCTTTGCCTTAATTGATAATTGATGCATGAATAGTTCACCTAAGTGACTAACAATTTTATTCCACTGCAAATGATATGAACTGTTGTGTGTGTTTTCAGAACGGCAGCTACTCTCTACACTCCTTACAAAAATATTATCTTGCGCCCCACGTTTCTCGTTTTAAATCTTACAAATATTTTCATAGCTATTAAAAATTCACAATGTCTATATGGGGTTCGGAACCTGTATGGGGCTAGGAAAAATTATTTTATACTTTTTAGTCCGTTTTAAAAACTTGGTATTTTTAAAAAATGTATTTTTATTTAAATAATTATTTTCTGATTCTTAGCCTTGTGTGTGTGAAATTTTTCAATCGATTTTAAACATCGTGATGAGATTACAACAGAGACATGTAGTAAATTTCTGGCGGAATTGTGACCGCGTCATATCGAAACGCCGTGGTAAAATGTCAATGATAATGGTTCGACGGAGAATCTCGGTGTACCTGATTTTTCGCTTGGTAAACAAACATTATTGTAGTATAATAATACGTAGTAACTATGTATACACCGCACAGAGCTCGAACGCACACTGAGCTCCAACGGTGCGAAGTGGGTCCGTGGAGTGGGGATGAGCCGGAGTGGGAACGCGTAGGGGAATGGGAAACGCTCTGTCGCGCGGATTGGCTATCGCTGAATCGATGACGTACTACTTTTACCGAGCATATTTACTGAGGCTCGGGTTCGAATCCCGGTCCAGTTACTACGATTTTCTAATTACTATCTCGTAAACGCACAGTTTAAAAAAAAATGTTTTTTGGAATATTGCATTGTCATCCAGTTCTGAGCTATGTTTAAAATTTCAAGTCTCCAGCTCATCGGGAAGTTAGTTTAAAATCAATTGCAAGATTTGTACCGAACAGACAGACAAACAAACAAGAAAGCGAGCTAATAAAAACGTGGTAAAATAGAATAGTTTTCCTAATATACAGATAATATTTATTTCATATTATGAAAAAAATATTTTTTTCTAAATATAAAATGAATCTTTAGTTTTCATATTAGAAATAGAATATTTTTTCCTAATATACAGATAATATTTATCTCATATTATGAAAAAAATGTTTTTTCTCATTATAAAATGAATCTTTATTTCATATTAGAAATAGAATATTTTTTCCTAATACATATACAGATAATATTTATTTCACATTATGGAAAAAATATTTTTTCTCGTTATAAAATGAATCTTTATGTATTGTAATATTAGAAATAGAATTTTTTTTCTAATATACAGGAAATATTTTATATTTAACGTTTAACATGGTAAAATATTTGTTCCAGAATATGCTGGAAGACATATACACACCTTTCATATTACGAATGAAATATTGGTTTCAACTGTAATACATATCTTTATTTAATATTGGAAGTAAAATGTTTACTTTTAATTTACTTTGAATTCTCGTGTGTGTCACTTAATCGACATACATTTAAATATAATAATAAGAACATTATAATTATAAGTATATATATAATGTTCTTATTATGTGCGACGAAATTGTTGCACGAAAAATAATCGTAGCTCTTACGCCTTACGCAATGTGATGGAACTGTAACATTAAAAAGTTCGTAGCAACCATGGATATATAAATTAGCAACAGACTCCCTATACATAGCATTCCTGGAACCTATTCGAGATCTTTCTCGGCTTTGTCAAAACATGCAGAGTCTGGAGATTAGGCTCGCAGCGCTAGAAAATACAGGGTGTTTCACGCAATTGTTTCAGGCCATAACTCCGTTATTAATGATAAATGATTCAAAGAGCGTAGGCCCTTAGATTTTTTTGGGTGCAACTGTGCATGTGCAACTAACAATTGCATCATTTCTTTAAATAGAAATGCATATTTTTGTTGCAGTAATCGATTCGCCTGTTTATTCTACGTAAAAAATTATTACGGTACCACAGCAAAAAAATTTTTAGTGAGGAATCAGTGATACTTATATAGAATCAGATGAATCGATTAGTGCAACAAAAAATATGCATTTCTATTTAAAGAAATGATGCAATTGTTAATTGCACATGCACAGTTGCACCTAGAAAATATCTAAGAGTCTACGAATGTAGCGTTCTTCGAACCATTTATCTTTCTTCTTTGATATTTTTTCGTAAATGCATCAAGGGTGCCGGAGCAGCCGTGCAAGAGTGTGGTGGCACACACATACATCGATAGATTTGCATATACGTATATAACATTTTAAGGTTCCTTTGGTAGTAAAATGACGCTTTATTATTGCAATGAGGAGTTCAGAAGTGGTCAATTGTGATTCCTAAAAGTCCAATCTATATTCGTTCGGTGTCCAAAATGCATATTTTTACGTTATCGAGCAATAATTTGCAACATTCGGCAGATACCGCCTGTCACGAGGCATCCGAAGCAAGCATGATATCACAAGATGGCCGCCACTGACAGATTTTCGTAAATATTGAGAGATTTATCGTTCGAATAAAAAAAATCGCACCGCAGCAAGATAGCCAGGACATATACAAAGGCGGTGGTGTGTATTTTTAGTTGATTAATTAATTATTAAACACAAAAAATGAGTCAGGAAGAAATACAGCACCTCGAGGTTTTGATATTTTGCACTAGTAGGCACCACTGTTTCTTTCCACATTAAAATGTTGTTGTTTATTTAGAAAATATATTGTATGTGTTTCTATGCTTACGAACGATTGAAGTACTTAAGAAAATATATATATATATCTCTTTGTCGTGAATATACTAATAGGATACTTCATTAAAAATGTAGCTTGATTTTTACCTAAAAAATTTGTTTAATAGAGAAGTTGTATGTATGTATTTATTTATTTGTTCCCTTACGGGTTACAAAGAGTAATAAAAGTTTATCTCTTCTAATAATTATATGATTTAATATGAAGGCTCAAAAAAAGAAAGAAAGGCTCAAAAGCCTTTACAAGCAAAAAGTAATGAATGTCACAATATAGGTTCGCATGGCTCAGCGAGAAAGCACATCATCACGTAAACGGAGGTCCCAAGTTCGAATCCCACCAAACTGCATAAAAATTTCGGAATTTAGATAAGCTCCTTCGAAGACGAAGTTGAATATTCCCTCAACCAGTGCACAGAAAGTAGTATTACATATTGTTTCTAATTTTTGTTATAACTTTTTCTTGAAGATTTAATATTGAATGTTTTTTAAATATTAGTTTCACATTTTTTTAATATTTACTTTATATTTTTTAAATATCTCATTTATATTCTCTGAATAATTATAGCTTATATTTTCTAAACATTCAATTTACATTTCTTATATATGTATACAATATTCAGATCCAATATTTTTCTCATATGAAAGTGTGGCTTAAAAAATATTTTTCCAATATTTGAAAAGATATTTATCCAATATTTTTGTGCTACTAGGGGAAATAGATATTTTCTGCTTATTTAAAAAAAATTTGTTACGTAATGTAAAATAAGTATTGTATGTATATTTGAATATCAAAAACAGATTGGATCTCTATTTAATACAACATGAATGTGTATACAATATTTTGTGCTACTAGGGCGTAATCATCCACGTGCTTATAATAAATAATGTGTTGACAAAATATTTTCATTATCATTCCAAGAAATAGGAAACGTAAGAACCAGTATTTTTAACATCTTCAAAAAAATTGAGGTTGTTTAGTCTCGGTAAAGTTCTTTTTTAGCCGTCTTTTAGACATCTTTTCGGGACGTGAGACGTGCAGACGTGAAAACGACGTCTAAAAGACAGCGTGTGCTATCTGGGACAATTAGAATGGATTAGTCGACTAATCCCATTAGTTAACTAGCCTCGGTCTCCCCTAATCAATTTTGATCAATTATGAAACTGACTGTATATATCTGTATACTGGATCGGGATATTCTTCAGCCAGGTGTAAGGGCTCTCAGAATTCGAGGAATCTTGCGGCGCACAGAGGGCGAAAACCGGCTAAAATGGTCCAAATTCGATAACTCGGTGAATTCTGCAGTATATTTTTAGAAAATTGGTATCCCTATGTTGTTTTGGACGTAAATTTCAAATCTTTAATCAAAATGATCAAATTCAAAATGGTCGATTCAATATGGCGGACCGAAAAATCAAAACTGAATGGATTTTTTTGAAAATTTATATATGTGAGTTATTGGGGATGCTGATTTTGAATTTGTATTTGAAATTATGAACTTCAAAATGGCGGACCGAAAAATCAAAACTGAATGGTTTTTTTTGAAAATTGATATATATATATGAGTTATTGTAGATGCTGATTTTGAATTTGTATTCGAGATTATGGAATTCAAAATCGCTGATGCAACCTGGCGGAATCCGGAAAATGTGTACAAAAATCGATAATTCATTAAACACTGAATGAAATTATTTGGATATTGCTAGTCTAATGTGTGTTTTTGGGGTCGCTTATTTCGAATATCAAATTAAAATTGTAAAATTAACAATGGTGAATCTAGTATGGAAGACATTTCATGAAGACAATATGTATATATATATATACAATACATATACAATATATATATATATATATATATAATATATATATATTAATAATATCTAATATTATAATATACATAATATATGTGTAATATACATCATATATGTTAATTAATAGAATCTTTCTTGATTTTGGGTATTCGCACTTAACTGTCTGCATGAAAATACATACAGTATTATATTGTTAATATCTTTTCAATTGGCAGAATTGGGCACGCGGGGTTTCTTCATAACTTTAAGGATACTTTAAGAAAAAGATTTATCCTAGTTGCATTGAGTCATACTGGGACACACATATTAAATTTTGAAACGGAAACTTACTTTTTGTATTCAAAATCGAATTAATACGGTGGTCAATTAATAAACTTGAAAATAATTATTAAACATAATCAAAAAAATATTAAACATTTTTTATCGATACAATGTACAAAGCGCTATATAAGCAAATTTTTTTATAATTTTACATGCAACTCCGGCTGTGTACGAGGAGTTTGAACGGACAAAAATATTATGAAATTAAAGGGTGAGCGTTAACGACAATACTTAAATAGAAATATCAACTTATACTTAATAACTTTTAACTCATTTTACTTGTTTTTCATAAACTTTAGGGTATTGTTAAAGACGTGAAATAATTTATTTCAGTCATTTAAACAAAAGTTAAAAATCGATTTTTGTCCAGGTTTCGCCCACTGTGCGGCGGTGGTAGTTGCTAAACGGATGAGGATTCGCGGCTATGACGGGCAAAGGAAGGCGAGGATTCATCGAGGAAAAGTTTCGTAAATTACGCCTCGACAGGTGGCTCCATGCGGTGAGATGTTTCGATACTCCTGGCGTGTCTACCACTACCACCGAGCAGCCACTGCCACCACCACGGCCACCTACGTCGTTTCGTCAGCACCAACCCTGGCTGGCCTACGGTTAGCTGCCCCTCGCTCGACTCGCGAGTCGAGGCCGCCTACCGAGCGGCAACCCCCGACGCTCAGTGGTACCGCTTCCTTCGTAGCAAGCGTTACGCGTCGCGTATGTCTGCACTGCGTCCACGATTCTCCATGGATTGTCAACCCTCCGGAAAGTGTCGTCGAGTTAGTACCATCCTCTGCTTTCGACTCCAATCTATTCGTCGCGCTGCGCTGTGTTGAACGGATGCTCCGTTCAAATCTCCTGTGTCCACGCTCGTGATTCTAACATCCAACCACCTCGTGATAGAGTGTTGTTTTCGATCCGGTTACCTGCGTTTCTCCCGTGTTTGGTACCTTCTCTGATCATCGGTACCCTGTGTCCCCGTGCTACTCGGTTTCCGGTCAACCGGTATATATCTATATACTCGTATAAATTGATTGAAACCACCTTCGGTTTTGTCCAATGATTCAGCTGGATTTTATTTGCTGATAAGCTGCCAAACCACTCATTCGCATTGCTCTCTCTCTCTCTCTCTCTCTCTCTCTCTCTCTCTCTCTCTCTCTCTCTCTCTCTCTCTCTCTCTCTCTCTCTCTCGCACTCCTCCGTGTCTATTAGCTTCGCACGAATATAACGCGCTGACAGGGCCAATTAATTTACATCGTCCCCGTGGAAGCGGGCTTTTTGACTTCATTTCGTCCGATCACACTTCCATTACTCTATTGTTTACCATTTCTTTTTTTCGGTTATGGTCGAAATGGTAACCAGTCAAATGCCTTGCCTTTTCTATTTCCACGAAAAGACGTGTTCAGACCAAAAGAGCGTGAAAGAAATATTCAATTTTACCAGTTTCTAACAAACATGACACACAAGCTTACAAAAATGTGTGCTTAACATCAGTTCACGGTAGACGAACTCGATAGAAATAATAGGAGACATCGTCATAATCTATGAGACAACAATATTTTACCATTAGTTATAGCATTGACCGATTCAACCTTTTATTGTTATTATTGTATATAAGGAAGCTCCGCACGTGTCTATTTCATGCATTTGTAATAAAAATGAATACGTCAAACACGAACGTGAAAAGATATTAGAAGAATTTAAAGATACTGTTACATTAGTTTCCATTTTTTAAGAAAATTCAAAGGAAAAGTATATTTTTATTAACTTTCTGTTTTTTTGCAATTGAGAAGATGTTTAGGACCATTCATTGTATTTATCAATTTTACATAGATATTTCGTATGTACTTCTTTTTCTTAGACACGTTAATCCTTCTGTTACAGTTAGTAATTAATTCGCCAGAAAATGAGCACTCGAATAACGATTGTGACGAAATGTTGTGGTCGAAATAGACCCGGCTGTCGGAGGATTAAACGTCTCTCTAATATTATTGGTTTGGCAAGAAAGTAATTTCGGTATTTTAAGGTGAAATAAAACCGAATTTCTTCATTTAAGCAATGAACATTGATCAATAAAATATTTTCTTATTTATTCTTTTTGGCAAAAGATCATCGAACAAAAGGGAGAATATCTTATTCATTAAAATTCATTGTGTGGATAAAAAAATTGGGCTCTATTTAACCTTAAAATACCGAAATTACTTTCTTGCCAACCCAATACTTATGTAATTTATACTTGGTTTATACCAACCATTAATTTGGAAATGTCTGTATCAAAGTCTTTCCGATATTCGGCAGTGGTCAGACGTTCGCATTCCGCGTTTGTGTTTCACGCTCGCATGCGGGGTGCACAATACTGTGACGCACGTATTGTTAAAATTTTTTATGGGTTCGCGAGTGAAGGAAAACATTTCATTCAGTTTGCAGTGTTCCGTGCGGAAAGCGTGTCGCTTGATAACATCCGTTGATTATGAATTGTTTGTAATTTCTTTTTTTTAAATACGCAACAGATTTCAGAATCGCGGAAGAAGACAAAACTTTCAATTGTTAAAATGACTGGTTCTAATATTTTTAATAAAAATATATCCACACACACATGAGGAATTATTTAACAAATTTATTTCCTTTGACATATATTTGAAAAAATGTCGAAAAATTTGGGTAGACAGATTCCTGTTATTTTTATAACTTTTATTAAGTAAAAATGTCGAGATTGTAAAAATATATCCATAAGGACTTATTTAACATATTTATTTCTTTTAAAAATTTGGTGGAACACATTTTTCTTATCTTTAAAAGTAAATTAATGTAAAATAGTCACAATCAGAGCTACTGTTTTCTTGTATACTTGCGAATTTATGATTAATTTTTGATAAGAAAAGCTGTCCCTGCCGTCAGAGAATGAATAGTTTATATACACTTACTCAAAACAACCGCAGATTAATTGGATGATTTTATTATTTCGAATGAAAAAATAAATATTGGTCAGCCATTTCGTATTCGTGATTTATTGTTTCCGACTGCCGCGCGAGATGTAACAGTTCGAATCAATCGAATGCCGCGACACGAGGCGTTTACATTTTCCCTTGACTTCACCAGTCGCTGTAATTTCAAAAGACGAATGACCTTCTATTATCGTCTACACTAAGGACTGGTAACATCATACCGGTGAGTGGTCGCACGGAACAGTTGCCAGTAAATAGAACAGTCTTCTGGGAAAGCATTCTGTATGGAACCGATGCAGTGCTTGTGAACTGACTTTCATTTTCCGGGACCCTCGTCCTCGTTCCGATCTTGGCAAGCAGCTTTCAAGAGGAAAAAGGTATCTCCGCGGACTCCGATTCGTCGACGGTAAGTTTTTTCGTCGAGCTTTTGTTCGTTTGCCTCTATTTTTCCCTTCGTGAATATTTCAAGTTGGAATCGAACCGCTTTGACGTGCAGTCGAATATCCACGAATTACGCGATCAATAGCACGTTTTTATTCGGCTTGTTAATCCGTGTTGTATTTCGCTAAGCGGGGGTTTTCTAACCTATTTAGTCATTTCCCGATCCAAATGAACCCGGATTGGCAAATCAAATAGTCGTATACAGAGGTGCAATTAATTCTTTTCGATAAAGTTTTCTGCCTGGATGTTCCACAGGGTTAAATCAATTTACAAAACATTTACGATAATAATTGCTAGAATTTTTATCGTAATAAAAATATACAGTGCGTGTAAAAACTATTCGTACGCCCTTTAAAATAGAATAATTTTTTTATAAGTGTACCAAACGATCTGATTTTTTATAATCAATTACAAAAAAGATTTTCCAAATAATTCTAATTTACAAGGTTACATGCAGAAATAAAGAAAGGCATTTTTCAAACCTTTTTATTTGGGCCTTTAAAGAGAACTTAAAATACGTGTTTTGTAGATGCATACTCAGATAGCACTGAGACGTCTAAAAGACGTATTTTCGACGCCTGCCGCAAGATATCCATACAGTGAATCCCACAAATATTCGGACACTCTTAAAAAGGTGATAACTTTTTTAATATTGTACTATACGATTTGAACTTTTTTGGGAAACTAGAGCAATTAGTTTACTACAGGATGTGAAAAAAAATTTTTCAAAAATTGCAATTGATATATATTAAAAGTTGCATTTTAAAACTTTTTTATGTGGGCATATATTGAAAATTTAAAAAATACGTTTTGTAAATCTTTGTGAATTAAACATATTCTGAAAATTTCGTCAAAATCGGTCAACGTTACAATGAGCTACAAACATTTAGAGATGGTAAAAATTGCAGATTTTCACGATTCGCCTGTATTTTTTTAATTTTTTCAATATAGGCTCACATTAAAAAGTTGTAAAACGCAACTTTTAGTACTTTGTATACAATTGCGACCAATTGCAATTTTCAATAAAATTTCTTTTCACATCTTGTAGTAAACTAATTGCTTCAGCTTCGCAAAAAAGTTAGAATCATATAGTCCAATTTTAGAAAAGTTATAGGCTTTTCAAGAGTGTCCGAATATTTGTTGGGTCACTATACGTCTGAAAGACGTCGCTCTCACGTCGCTGATACGTCGCTCTCACGTCTTTGTTACAAAACGGTACGTCTAATAGACGTCTTTTAGACGAACTTTCGTCTTCTTTTAGACGTTTCTTTCAGACGTCTAAAAGGCGTTTAAAAGACGTATGTTTAAGTCGTCGAAAAGGCGCCCAAAAGACGCAAAACAGACGCCTAAAAGATGCCAGAAAGACGCCTAAAATCTTTAAATTTAAGAAAAAGTTATAAAAAAATTATATATACAGTGGCTCACGAAAATATTCGAACGCTTACGTTTAAGAATTTTAATGAATAAAATAATATGTACTAAACCAATCTGTACAGAACAATTTGGTATCTACAGTAAGGGGGAAGTCTCAAGATTACGTCAGTAAAATTTGAAAAGGATTCAACAACGTAGGTAGAAATTATGATATATTTATTAGAAACACGCATAATAAGTGACTCACAAAAGTATTCGAACGCTGTAACGCTGTTGATATGTTTTTATCTTTCTTAGAAAGGAATGTACACATTACTACTAAATGAAAACATTGGTACGTTCAGTTGATGTTAAGGCATCGTTTCCGTAACAGCAACGTAGAACTGTGCACAGTAGTAGTTAAAATGAAGACTAAAAAGTCAGAAACACAAAAGTGTGAAAGAGAAACGATACTTCGATTGCGTAAGGAAAATCATATAACGAGATTGCAGGAATTGTAAACAGAAGTAAGTC
>CM052319.1:14645280-14666997 GCA_028455605.1 Lasioglossum malachurum
GTCTGGTCGTCAGAGAGACTTAGTGTGGGACGTTGGAGTGTGCGCATTAGGGTGGACCTTATTTTTTGACCAAAGAATCTTTTCCCGCGCCCCCCCCCCCCAGAATTGTGACAACTGTTAAGAAAATGATCTGGAAAAATTTGGGGCCGATTGGATCATGGAAAACCGGCGCGCAACGAATTTGAAAATTTTTTGTGTTTTAAATCTTGACATTAATATACTTTGGAATATATCGTTGAATTTGTCTATTTTTTCTCTGTAAGAATCCATATATAGCATAATCAGTTGTTAATAGAAAAACATGATGTAAAGAATGACCTTGAAAAAATTTTTTTTCTTTGATGCTATATTCACCTCCTTATATACTACAACTTTTGTTTGAAGAGTTTTTACATATATAGATAACTGACAGAGATATTAAGATGACGTATGGAAGAATACGACTGCGCATGTAGCTATTTTCATAGCTACATGCTGCCGAGTAATGCAAATTACGCCTCGTAAACGTAAAAATAGGACTTTTGAGGCCGATAGCGCCCTAGATCGATCTTTTATCTAGCGTTTCTGACTAGTGAAAAACCCCGTGATTGTATTATAGAGCAATGAGAAGGAGAATCCCGCACCCTTGCAATCCTGGAAGTCTACTCCCTTAAATAAATTCATTAATACGTTCCAATCTACAAAAGAAAAACAGTTCTAGTATTGGAAAAAGAATGTATTATGAATATTATGTAAATTACGAAAAGAGGTGACATCAATGTATTTCGTCCCGGATTTGCTGGCGGACTCGTCAGTTAGGGCCAGCAAATCCTGTTTCAATTCTTGACACAATTATGTATCGTAAGCGTTTCGTCCCAGATCTGCTTGTAGACATTCGGTAAAACCAAGCTGATCCTGCCCTAGACGCGACTGTGTTAACCCTTTCGAAGTAATTCCAAAAAAACTCTCAGTTAACAAGCAGTCTTCAATGCGTCTTAAAAATGCAATTAAAATCATGGATGGATTGATCAGGTGTTTCTCTCTATATTAAAAAGTCTTTAAAAATCCTTCGACAAATTCCGTTTTGTGGTGTCAGGATACTGCTTTCGATATTTCATCACAATTTGTACTATATATTGTTTCTCCACTTCGATTCTTGATAAAATTTTATTATAATCCTTCATTAGTTAAACGCCCCGTTCAGCGGTATCATTGACTACCTTCAGGCCTTGAACTATGTTCATTGAGCATTCAACATTCAGACGCATTGAAGACTGCTTGTTGACCTTTTCTTGACCAGCGGGATGTATATGTCCCACTTCTGTTTTTAGACTATTGTTGATGTATGCAGGAGAGTTTTTTGGAATTACTCCGAAAGGGTTAACACAGTCGCGTCTATGGCAGGATCTGCTTCGTCTTACCGAATGTCCACAAGCAGATCTGGGTTGTATCAAGAATTGAGATAGGATATGCTGGGCCGTACTGACAAGTACGCAAACAAATCCGGGACGAAATACATTGATGTCACCTCTTTTCGTAATTTTTCGTACTTTTTCCGATACTAGAAATGTTTTTCTATTGTAGATTGAAGCGTATTAATGAATTTATTTGAGGGAGTAGACTTCCAGGATTGCAAGGGTGCGGGATTCTCCTTCTCATTGCTCTATAATACAAACACGGGGTTTTTCACTAGTCAGAAACGCTAGATAAAAGATCGATCTAGGGCGCTATCGGCCTCAAAAGTCCTATTTTTACGTTTACGAGGCGTAATTTGCATTACTCTGCAGCATGTAGCTATGAAAATAGCTACATGCGCAGTCGTATTCTTCCATACGTCATCTTAATATCTCTGTCAGTTATCTATATATGTAAAAACTCTTCAAACAAAAGTTGTAGTATATAAGGAGGTGAATATAGCATCAAAGAAAAAAAATTTTTTCAAGGTCATTTTTTAAATCATGTTTTTCTATTAACAACTGATTATGCTATATATGGATTCTTACAGAGAAAAAAATAGACAAATTCAACGATATATTCCAAAGTATATTTATGTCAAGATTTAAAAAACAAAAAATTTTCAAATTCGTTGCGCGCCGGTTTTCCATGATCCAATCGGCCACATATTTTTTCCAGATCATTTTCTCAACAGTTGTCACAATTCTGAGGGGCGCCCGGAAAAAATTTTGTAAAATAATTTTCATCAAGTATACTGGAATGAGATAGTGGATGGGGAAAAGGAGGAGAGTATTTGGCACCTGTTTGGGTGCCAACTGGTTGAACTGCCAGAGGGGCGGGAGGGTACTTGTATTCTCCTCGATTTCCTAGGTCTGGCGACACTAGGCGAGCCACGATTCGGTCACGAGACTAATCCGGTAGTGACAGAGAGGGAGTAACTGTATTCCCCTTCGATTTCCCCAGTCTGACGATACTGGTGGCCGGTAGTAGAGGCTACATCGTGTAATTCCATTCCAAATGTACAGTGAGAGTCACAAAAATGAGAATACACCGCAGACATATTAGATTCTACATTATACTAACAGCACATTTCGCAAACACCAAAATTGTGATGTTGTAGTACATGATATTTCTAGTGTCACAATCGTATATAAACACACTTCTTAGTGAATTACGTCTTCAATGATTTGTAAACAAATGCCAATCTGAAATAGGTTTCTTACGAACGCGTTAAAAGTGAATATACGCAGCAAAAGCAGTTAGTCTGTTATCAAAGATAGTACAATAATCATCTATATAAATAGAATTATCAGTGAAAAACCTACAGAAACTTCAGAAGACATGAGGAAACTTATTGTTAAATTAAGAAACCAAGGTAAATCATTTCGAGAAATAGGGCAAATATTAAATCATTGTCGTGGACTTCCTTTTCCGGTTGTATGAGAGGTTGATGTGTGGGCAGTGCAGGTGTGAGATGGGAGAAAGTGGTAGAGAAGAACGAGTGTGGTGCCATGGCAGGCGGGAGATAAAGAGAAATGGGCAAGAAAGTGGGGTAGGGAGTATTAAGAAAGTGAAGGCGGCGCGTAGTGGCTCAATAGGTAGAGCGCGCGACTGCGGACTCTGTGGTCTCGGGCAGTGAAGCCAGACTCAGTGACAGTGAAGCCAGACTAGGGGAGTCACGCAAAAATGTGTATCCCCTCTCTGATGACCAGAGTAGTTGCGCGACCAGTCTACGGTCTTAGTGGGTGACGTTGGAGTGTGCGCATTGCTGGAATAGGGTAATGGAAGGGGAAGTAGGGGAGTACGGGAGCTCCGTTTCGAGCTCAATCTGGCGACACTGCTCAGTGATGTCACATAGTAGAGGTACGCTGGTGCGTGTAGCACGCGAGTGCGTTGGAAAAGGAAAGTAGGGGCAACAGTTCGTGATAGTGGGGGTATGGTTTAGTACCACGGTAACACGACTCTGGCATCACCGGCCAGACTAGGGGAGTCACGGTGAAATGATGTACCCCCTCTCTGATGACGGGGAATGAGTAAGGCGAATCGGAGACACGTTGCACGGACCGTGGAGTGTGCGCGTGCGCACGGTGCTGGAATAGAATAGTGGAAGGGGAAAGTAGGGTAGTACGGGAGGTTCGTTTCAACCTCAATATGGCGACAGTCTGGTGTTCGAATCCCGCCGCCGCGTCGGCACTTCTGGAAATATTCCATGTGCCATTTAAAACTGTGGTGCCCAAGGTGGTTCGGAACATACCTTAATAAAAATTGTAGGTCCCGTCGCTTAATAACCATAGCAGTTGAAGGAGCGACGTAAAACCAAAGAGAAAAAGGGAAGTGACAATTGAGTAGCGGTTACGAGGTTAGGTTCGCGTGGAAGCAGAGAGGTATGCTCGGGAAGAGAGAGAAGGAGTAGTAGGTGGGACAGGTAGGCGTCGAAAGCGGGAAATTTGAAAAGAAGTAAGGTGAAAGAGGAGAAGGTAGAAGAAAGAAAGAAGAGAAGTGGAAGAATGAGTGACAGAAAGAAAGAAGGTGGAAGTAAGGAGGGTAGGAAAGGGGAGGGAAGAGTTGTTAGCAAAGGGGTGGAAGTATACATATAAGGGGATGATGGAGGAATTGAAGAGGTGGAGGGAAGAGGACAAGAGGAGAAGTGGAAGAATAAGTAGTAAATGGGAAGAAGATAAGGGAGAAGGAAGGGATGGTGGGAAGGTAGAGAAGGGAAGAATAGGGAGGCCTTGGAATGTGGAAAGGATAGGAAAAGAAGGTCTGGGTAGCGAGAGAAGTCTGGAGAGTATATGGAAGAAAATGAGAAGAAAAGGGGAAGGAGGGGGGCGGAGAGGGGGAATGGAGAGGCAATTTTCAAAAGGAATGCCTTGACAGATCGGTCACCGAAGGAGGGTAGGAAGGGAGAGGGAGGAGCTGTTAGCGGAGTAGAGGGAATGATAAAGGAGATGATGGGGGAGATCAAGAAGATGAGGGAAGAGTTGAAGGAAGAAAGGGAAAACAGGAGAAGGATGAAGGAAGAAATAAGAGTAGAAAAGGACGACAGGAGAAGGATCATGGAAGAGTGGAGAAAGGAGAGAGAGAACTGGAAAGAGGAGAATAGGAAGGAAGAGGAAAGGAGGCACAAGAGAAAAGGAGAGAAAAGGAGAGAAAAGTGTGGAAAGTCTAGAAAGAAAGGTGGAAAAGGCAGATGGGAGGATCGGAGATGTGATGAGGTGGACAAAGGAGGTGGGGAGAAAAGTATGGAAGGCAGGATGGGGAGGGAAATAATAGAGGAGAATAGGAAGAGAATAAGGAAGATGGAGGTTAAACAGGATAGGAAGGAAAGGGGGGAGAGGAGAAACAAAGTGATAATAAGAGGGATACTGACTGAGGGAAGAGGCATAAAAGAGGAGGTGTAGAGAGTTTGGGAGAGGATGGGCCTAAAGCATGAGGGAATAAAAGAGATAAGAAAGATAGGGAGGGTAGGGAAGGATGGGAGTGGGATGACGTTTGTGAAGATAGCTGACAGGGTGCAGAAAAGGAAAATGATGGGGAGAGGAATAAGTTAAAAGGAAGGAAAGAAAGGATGATGAGATTTAACGGAGGAAGAGAGAAGGACAAGGTGGAAAATTGACGTAGAACCTGCTATCCTCACAAGTGCGTTGGCCGTCCGGGTGGGGATAGCCGATTCTACGTCAGCGACTCCCGGAGCATCAATTGCTCAGGCGTGTAAACGCATGTACCATTCACATCTTTTGTATACAAAACACAACACAACATGCGACTTTATAAACTGACAAAAGAATATATTGACAATTTCTTAAAATTTAAACTGCTTTTTTTATGCAATGACTTCTTCGGATTTACGTCGAAGACCCTGTATGTCTGGACAATATGGTGGTTGTGCCCTTTCTCAACTGTAATGTCACAGTTGTTAATGTTTTGTTATAGATACACGTAATATTTGAATATGTTATCAGGCGATCAAGATCTAGATGTTAATAAAAGTAATAGAAACCAAAAAATGATTCCATTCTGCGAACTATGTCGTGAACAGCTAAGCTAAATGGTATTGCTTTTTGCTGTTCTGTGTTTATAAGTCGATGCACAAAGTATGCAGACCCATCGTGACACGAACTTACGGGATGACCTAATATAACGACGTTACCCGTAAGCTAATGGAAAAGTGTGATCAATATAGGATGTCCGGTAACAAGTGGGGAAAGATTTAGGGATGGCTGAAGAATACCAAAAACGAGAAAAAATAGAAAAGAATATGACAAACACTACCTTCTTACCCTTACAAAAGACATTAATTAAAAATCTCCTTATATACAGGGTGTCTCGTAACTGGTGGTACAACCGAGCTGGGGGTGCTACTACATGCAAAAATAAGTCGAAAATATAGAATAAAATTTTTTCATGGGAGGCTTTGTTTTCGAGAAAATCGACTTTGAATTTTCGCCGGGTGTGTGTGTGTGTGTGTGTGTGTACGTGCTTTAGTATATGCAGAAAGTAGAATTGGTTGATCATGGTCAGACGCGTCAGACGATTCCTATGCAATATCACGTGTATTTGCTGCATTTTCAAACTCGATTCTCTCGAAAACGAGTTGCCAAACGAAAAAATGTTATTCCTTTCTTTTGACTTATTTTTTCATGTAGTATCATTCCCTGCTCGGTTGTACCACCAGTTACGAGACACCCTGTATATCTGAGCATAAGCATACAGACGTTTTACCATGGACAGTTTCACTTTTTCCATACACCCATCTGTTGCTTGGATATGATAGAAACTTTGTACGACTATTTCACGGAGTATTTCCAGACTTTCAATCGAGCGGGTGGAATCTGTTAATTCTCAATAGATCAAATAAGCTGTTCCTGCTTGTGTGTATGCAGAAGGGGGCAACGCAAAGGGACCAATTTTCTTAAGGTCACTTTTTTCGAGATTTCAAGATCATCCGAGTTGTTTTAAGTCCCACAAAATATTTTCATTGCAACAGTCTCTCTCTCTCTCTCTCTCTCTCTCTCTCTCTCTCTCTCTCTCTCTCTCTCTCTCTCTCTCTCATAGCTCATAAAAAAAAAAACAAATTCAACGATGTGCGATATGTTGACCTTCACGTAACGTTCAACCAGGAAACCATGTTTGTATGGGGACATGGGGAAAAGAAAAAGGTAAGACTTGTATGTTTCGATGCAAAATATCGCCTGCTAGATTGTCGCTTTGATATGATGCTTGTAAACATACTTCAAACGATGAAAGGAGAATACGATTACTCGACACATTGTTTCAATGAAATTTAGATTCCTTCATTTGCCATCCCCGCGCGAACGAGTATTGAAATTAGTGGCAAACATTTTATGATTTTCTCGTTGAAAGTCACGTGAAAGTCAGCACATCGCACATAGTTGAATTTGTTTCTTTTTATGAGCTATAAGACTGTTGCA
Organism: Lasioglossum malachurum; assembly: GCA_028455605.1. NCBI lineage: Eukaryota > Metazoa > Arthropoda > Insecta > Hymenoptera > Halictidae > Lasioglossum > Lasioglossum malachurum. The sequence goes on from CM052319.1 coordinate 14,652,147, forward strand.
ATGAAAATATGTAGTCCCATTTAAAACACTTCGATGACCTCGAAATCTCTAAAAAGTGATCTCGAGAAAATTTTTTTCTCTTTTCCTCTGCCCATTTTCCTATCATAAAAAAATAAGCGAGATATTTAAGGTGGTCAAATTAGGTGAAATACCCTGTACAGTATAATTTCTCTAATCCGATTACCCAAATCATATTAACTGCCAGAACCCATTCAACGAATTTAAATACCTTGCGATTTCACATGCAATTAATTCTAGTGACTATTTTACTAGAGCACATTTGATGATTCTAGCGTTTCCAACTGTATTACTCTCGTATAACATTTGTCATTCCACAGGTTGGACTAAATTGGACAATCCACACTCGTTTAATTACCAGCACTTTCGACATGTCAACGTTCAAACGAAATTCGTCTCTGCTTTAACAATCGAACGTACAAAAATATTGATACAACAGAAATATTAGTTCTTAATAATGGTATGACAATCTACCGTATAATAACCATCATATTCATATGAATATTTTACACTTACCTCGAGAACATTTACGATTGCTCGTTGATAGTGTACATTATCATAATTAATGGTCGTGCGTCGTGCAGATAAGATTCACTGTATTTTGTACTTTATGCAACTTTATAATAAATTAAGTTATTGTATTTATCAGGGTCCAAAAATAACAGTTATTCTAAACTTTTCTACGATAAAAATCATGAATAAAAAGTTGATTATTATTGAAACTTAAGATAATGTACACAAAATATAAAGAAAACAATTCGAAGAACAAAATGATTAAAAAATATCGATTTTTAAGCTTTTTGGTTACAAGTTACAGTTATTAGTGTTCAAAAAATTGGATCCTCCTCGATAACTGTTATCGATGAAAAAAAACTGTTTCGATCGCTCATAACAGTTGTTGATGAGAGAAGTTCATTTCGAACGCTCATAACAGTTATTGGTGATCGAATTTCTTTTCACTTGTTCATAATAATTATTGATGAGAAAATTCATTCAGGTTGCTTATTTAATTATTGAGTTGTCTACTCTTTTTCGGATGGAGATAGCCAGTGAAACTCATTGACAAGGTTTCGTACAACAAGACGAGTCAACAGACCATAAGAACAATACAAAATCTCTTTTTGTTTGTCACATTAAATTTTGATTGTAGCAATTAATTTTACGAATAAAAAGTTTATGAAATAATTGATTGTCTATCTTTTGAAATATTGTACTATTTAAGAATAACTATTACAAATTTCCTTCACCAACAACTGTTATGAGCGATCGAAATGAACTTCTCTCATTGATAACTGTTATAAGTGATCGCGAAATGAATTTCTCCCAACGATAACATTTACCGACAAGAGAACAAATTTTCGGTTACTTATAATCCCCATTTGTAACCAATACGATTTTAGTCGATGAAATACTTGATATTCTATGACTTTTTACCACGTTTTTATTAGTTCGCTTTCTTGTCTGTCTGTCTGTTTGTTTGTTTGTATGTCTGTTCGGTACAAATTTTGCAATTGATTTTAAACGAACTTCCCGATGAGCTAGATACTTGAAATTTTATACATAGCTCAGGACTGGATGACAATGCAATATTTAAAAAAAAATTTTTAAAAAGCGCCTATGCCTTTAGTGTATCAAAATATACGAATAATACACGTATAACTGTGAACTTGAATATACGGGTACACGTGTATTATCCGTGTATTTTGATACACGTGTGCCCGTGTATTCAAGTACACGGATACACGGATAGTACATTGAAATATACAAGAGTTAACATGATAGGTTTGGAAAATTAACAAACAGCATAATTTCTGTTAATAAACCTTAATCAATTAACTGTTTATTTTGATGAAGAAAAACCAGTGTTTACATTTTCCGGCAAAAGACGGTTCCTTTTTGCTGTAACAATATTTCCAGCAGACGAGAAGCACCGTTCTGACATGGCTGATGTTGCTGGTATATATAAATATTTTTTAGCGATTTCGGATATTCTTGTATACTTATGTCCTTGCCTTCCACCATTCATATGTATTCAAATCAAACCGTAGTTGTGGCTCAGAGATGTACATTTCAAATTCGGTATCTAAATGATTAACATCACTTATTTCATCGTAAAGAAATTGAAGGGCACTTTTATTTTTTGAGTTTTCTGTCCTCACTTCTCGAACAGGAGAGTCTTCGAGCAAACATTTCACTTTTTCCCGAATTACATTTTTAATATTAAAAGTTTCATGTTCAAGATTTTTATACCGTGGATCTAAAAAGGGAGCTATGTATATGGAACAATGAAATAGTGTTACCGTCATTCCATTCGAATTTGAAATGTTTTGTAATTTCGGAAATTAATGTTTCCTTTATTGTAGCCAAAATATCATCACTTTCCATACCTTACCTACCAAAATATCATCAAACCTTAAATCGACACACGTTTACCCTTGAACTTCAATACACAGATAATACACGTGTATTGAAAATAACGGATACCCGTGTATTATCCGTTTATTTCAGTACACGTGTATCCGTGTACAAAGAAGTACACGGATTAAGATATGGATATATATTAGTACACGTGAACACGTGAATACGTGTATCCTCAATACACGTCCAAAACCGTGATCTCTAGTAACTACGTATTATTTTTTATTACGTACTATAATAATGTTTGTTTACCAAGCGAAAGAACAGTTACACCGAGATTCTCCGTCAATCTTTATCTTTGACATTTTACCACGGCGTTTCTCGATATGATGCGGTCGCAATACCGTCTGAAATGTACCACATGTCTCTGTTATAATCTCATCAAAATGTTAAAAAGGATTGAAAAATTTCACGCACACAAGACTAAAAAGCAGATAATAATTTTATTTAAATAAAAATAAATTTTTAAAAAATACCACGTTTTTTAAAAAAGACTAAAAAGTATAAAATAATTTAAATAAAAATAAATTTTTAAAAACGGACTTATATATATATTATATATATACATATATATAAAGTATAAAATAATTTAATAAAAATAAATTTTTAAAAACGCGAACTAAAAAGTATAAAATAATTTTTCCTAGCCTCCCCCCCCCAATAGAGGTTCCTAACCCCATACAGACTGTGAATTTTTAATAGCTATGAAAATACTTCTAAGATTTAAAACGAAAAACGTGGAGCGCATGCAATAGATAATTATGAATAGTTCACCTAAGTGACTAACAATTTTATTGCATTGCAAATGATATGAACTGTTGTGTGAGTTTTCTCAACGGCAGCTACTCTTTACACTCCTTACTATTATCTTGCGCCCCACGTTTTTCGTTTTAAATCTTACAAGTATTTTCATAGCTATTCAAAATTCACAATCTGTATGGGGTTAGGAACCTGTATGGGGCTAGGAAAAATTATTTTATACCTTTTAGTTCGTTTTTAAAAATTTATTTTCATTTAGATTATTTTATACTTCTTAGTGTGTGTGTGTCTCCGTTTTTAAAAATTTATTTGTATTTAAATTATTTTATACTTTTTATGTATATAGTACGTTTTTCTTTTTAAATTTACTTTTATTTAAATTATTTTACACTTTTTAGTCCGTTTTAAAAACGTGGTATCTTTAAAAAATTTATTTTTATTTTCTCTCTTTTTGGTTACAACAGTTATGGTCCCTGGTATATTTATTATGAAGACATCAAAAATATTTTGTTGTACACGCGTATTCATTTATGTTCTCTTGTATAACAACGCGCGAGATAATAATGTAAGTTATTTTATAGTTTCATTATTTTTATAGCAATAAATATGTATATGCATACACTCCTGTACAAAAAGGTAGCAAGCACATCGTCTATTTTTTCTAATTTGGTAGAATAAACTGAAGAAAATGAGTATTTTACAATAGTATGTCAACATATTCTGACATGCCTCTATCAGAGTTGGGCATTAATCGATTAAAATTTTAATCATGATTGACTGATTAATGTGTACGATTAAAAAAAGAAATCGTCGAAAAATCGGCGATTGATTCAATCGATTGATGAAGTTAATCGTCAATCGTTGATTAAATGAAGAAATCGTCGAAAAATCGGCGATTGATTCAATCGATTGATTTAATCGTCAATCGTCGTAGCTTTCCAGGAATAATAACTTCAAACATAAAAGCACGTAAACAGAGTTTGTATTACACACCAAATGACAATACACCTAAACTCAGTTTACATTTTTTTCAGTATCCATACAGTTTTGTTGATTGAACTGATGGAAAAATACATTCAGATATGTATAATAACATGAGATTGACCTTGATCTGAAGGTAAAACTTTAATTTTCGAAGATTAAGGTCATTTCAAGGTCATGTTATTATACATACCTGACTGTATTTTTCCATCAGTTACACCCATGCAATAAAAAAAAATGTGGTTATGTATCAAAAAACATCGATGACCTTGATAACTCCGAAAAGAATGATCTTTGGAAAAAATATTCCAGATATTTGGTCCATTGACACTATGCACATTATGTAAAAAATATTTTTTGCATCACAATAACCTGAAGAGATGGACCACGCAAAGGAACGCCAATTTTCGAGGATCAAGGTCATTTCAAGGTCATGTTACTATACATATCTGAATGTATTTTTGGTAAATCTTTCGTTTAGGAAAGGCAGCTCCGATGACTTTCACCTTGACATATGTTGTCGAGGACAACATTCTGGACAACTTTTGTCATTACAACTACCCGGTGCTCGCTCTTAGTTTTCGAGATATTTGCGAAAAACTATTGCAAATACTGTATTGAATTTTACGTATTCTTGCATGCTCCGTGGCAACGTAAGCCTGTTCCTGTTATTTTCTGTTTGTAAACACGTTGTGGGGATCAGAGAGGAAACAGAACAGATTGTCCCTCTATATAGGGTGAGCTTTAAATTTTGAAAGACTATTTCTGGATTTTCGCATGCGTGGTGGGCCGGCCCTCTCCGCCCCTCACCACCTAACCCTAACTAATTGTGATCGCATAATTTTTGCATTCTATATAGCCTTCATACAGAATTTGTACTAGTAATGGAAAATTCATGCAATCAGAATTAGTTTTCGAGATACCCCCACCTAACCTAACCAACACACAATACCACACACACCCACCCAGTGTTTCACACCCACCCAGTGGTCCTAAAAAGAAGGTTCCCACATTATACAATATAAAATCAACTGAGACCAATACAGCATACATGTATTATCCAACACACGATACCACAAGCGACAATACCACACACACCCACCCAGTTTTTCACACGCACCCAGTGTTTCTGAGACGAAGGCTCTCACATTAAACATGATTATCGCATGATTATCGCATGATTGTTTTACAATCAAATGCGATAATATAATACATGTATGTTGTATTGGTCTCAGTTGATTTTATGCTGTATAATGCGAGAACCTTCTTTTTAGAAACACTGGGTGCGTGTGAAACATTGGGTGGGTGGGTGAGGTATGGTCACTTCTCATCTCCACAACATGTTTACAAACAAAAAATAAACAGATGCGGCCCCGGAACAGGTTTACGTTGCACGAAAACGGAAAATGCAATACAGTATTAGCAATAGTTTTTTGCAATTATCTCGGAAACTAAAGCCGAGCACCGGGTATATATACTGGAAAAAATTGTTCAGAATGTTGTTGTTAATAACATATGTCAAGGTGAAGGTCATCGGAGCTGCCTCCCCTAAACGAAAGGTTTACCGTATTTTTCCATCAGTTACACGATACAATAAAAAAAAATGTAGTTATGTACCATAAAACATCGATGACCTGACAATTCCGAAAAAAATGACCCACGGAAAAAAATATTCGTGCCAGATATTTGGTCCATTGTAATAATATATATTGTAATAATAGTAACAAATATTTTTTGCATCACAATAACCTGAAGAGATATTTAGGTGTTCGTACTTAAACGGACCTCCCTGTATACCGGTATTTTCATATACCAATATGACGTCAACCGATATTCCGATATTTCGGTTTCTAGATACATATAATCGCTAGGAAGAAATAACCGAAAAATACCGCTATGATACGGTATTTTACGTGCCTGTATAAGTCCCTTCTTATAACCTAAAAATAAAAGTTTTTTGCAATTATCTCGAACACTAAAATCGAGCTACGGGTAGATGTATAGAGAGAGGTTGTTCAGAACGTTGATCTTGACAACATATTTCAAGGTCATGGTATTGGGTCAAAATTTTTGTTAAGATTGACCCTTACATTTGTACGTTGGGAATATTTCTGAAAGACTGGTTGTTTTAACATCATTTCCAGCTCCCACGCCAGAGTTGGGTAGTAATTAATTACATCTTCAATTACATGTGCAAAAGTGGACTATAATTACAATAAGAAAACGGTGAAATGGTCCAAAACATAAAAATTAGTGGTTTAAAAGAACAATTACACTGAAGTAATTGTTACACTCAATTACAATTACTGTAACCGTGTTAAGTAATTGCAATTACTTCTTTCACAATTACTGTAATTCTAATTGTTGTCCGCAATTACAATTACTGGTTGAGCCAAAGTAATTGCAATTACCAATTACATGTAACTGTAATTGTATTTCTGCCATTTCAAATTACAGTAATTGGTAAGTAATTGTAATTGCAATTGAAATTACATTTTGCCCAACTCTGTCCCACGCAAAACAGACATGGGAATGATAACACAATATTATAACAGCAAATGAGAATGCGTTAGAGAAGATGAAAGAATGTCAAACAATGATGGCCAGGAATGTTTTAGCACGGAGCAAAATGTATGCAGCTGCACAAAAGGTTCCACTGTCTGTGGAGTTTTTGTGTTATAAAGGAATTTTCAGAATTTTTCAATTTCTCGTACACAGAGTATGAAGTTACGGAATTATTGCAGAGTTATGAATTCGAAGAATTAATATGTACATATACACCTATTGATCGGTGACCATACCTACCACCAAGTTCCTTATAATATTAAAATGAAAAAGAGTTGAACGTACAAATAAATCTGAAAAATACATGAACTAGACCCTTTTTCTTTTTTGATGGTTATATTGTTGTTTGTGATATAATAGGCTTTCGAAATGGTTTTACCTTGAATTAGTAAACAGATTAAATTTAATTGCGATGTTAAAGTTATCACATTTTTAATTTTCGTAATTGTATTACAAATGTTTGAACATTTGCAATTGAAAGAACACAGTGTCACAGAACACAAGTTTGACGGTATGAATACTATAAAACATTTTACGGAAGTTATTACTGCTTAAAAACAAAATTGATTTAAATTTTCACAGTCTACGAAACTATCCTAGTAGCATTTACGGTTGGCCAACGGTGGCCAACGGTTGGGAGTTTGTTGGGGAATGGTTAGTGGTTTGCCGACAAATCCCCAATGTAGGGCCAACGACGAAAAATTATGTCAATTTGCCGACGAATACCCAACGTTGGGCCTACAGATATTATAGCCGGTCAAGTAACGTGAAATTTACAACGATTATATTACATTGGCCCAACGAAAATCTGCCAACATTTAAATATATCGTCTAACAGACGCCAGTAGTGTTGCTGCAACCAAAAATAAGTTATATTCCAAATTGATTTTTTTTTCGTATTTCTAAATATACTTAAACTTTTTAATTTTTGCGCGATGGTTGATCCACTAAAGTTTTACTGTGAGCAGCCTTGGAATTTTTTCATTTCTTTAATTTTTCCATTTTCCAAGGGAAAGGCAAGGGGGGTGTTCATGTAGTATATATATAAGAAGACCCTTTTGGATTTCTTCAAAATGGGTCTTCCTTTTTCAGATACTTTAATTTTAATTTGTTGACGTATCTAGTAGCTCTAATCATACCATCTACGAACTAGAATCATCTGTAGGTTTAGCGATAGGGCATGTATGTACTTACTACGTAAGCGGGTCCGGGTTCAAGTCCGACGTGGGTAGGTTATTATTTTAGTTTTTTCCTATTTTTCCCAAAATTTTACCGTGAAAATACATTTTTAATATGTATATTATTTATGATATACCATAAAAAGAGAAAATCAGAATGTGGGCTCTGCGGGTTCGTCTTGTAGCAACGTTGGCTCTAGGTTGGGTGAGATCGTTGGCCCAATGTTGGCCCTGACTGTTGGCCCAACTGCAAAAAAGAGCGACATTTCCAGGGGTTGCCCGACGGATACCGCCAACGGAGGCCCAACAAAACGCCAACCATAAATGCTACTAGGGTACACCTTGTTGAAATACTTCGGAAGACTCGTATATGAAATTTAGTACCAACAAATAATTTATTATATTAATGATAATAATAATAATAATTAATCATTGTTTATAATAATAATAATTAACATAAGTAGCTGCTATTTCTTGTTCGTTGTATCTTTATTTTCCTTCTTGGGTTTTTTCTTCAAATTAAATAATTTTCTAATTCAGTTTTCAAATTAAATTATCATGATTTATAGAATTGAAATTATTCTTTAATAATGTAGTTTACGATTGATTTTCAGTTTTATTATAGCCTTTTAAGAAAGTCTGAAATTTTGATATGTATTATTTTTTCGAGACAATAAACACCTTCAACGTAGACATAATTAACTTAACCCAATAGTTCGTTATTTTATTGATTCGCATCACCAGCGACGGATCTAGGCATGGACTTTATTGCCTGCAGCCCAGGGCCCCCTTCGCGGTCAGAAAAATAAAAATAAGTACAATTTAATGACAATTTTAAGAAAGAATGTGTGACTTATACCAAAATTTTTGGCACTTCAATTAATTTGGGTAATTTGGTAGGCTTCTAACAGTGTTAGCCCAGCGCCCCAAAATCAACAGTCCGCCGCTGCCCATCACACTCATCAATAATGACACAATTACTCGGTACGCAAGTAAAACTGTAGAGTCTCTTATCTGTTCCAAATAGGTTAATGGAGCTACATACCTATGGGAATATAAATGAACTGAATAATTTTGTAACAAGTTCTGTACTAAAGGACAAGGAAACACGTTGGACCGCAAAGAGATAAAGAAGCAGAATTAGCATATAAATAATTGAAAACAACTGGAAATGTAATACATTTCATCAAATTGGACACAATTTACATAAAGTTATTCTAGGAAATTGAGTTTCAGCTGCGGTGAATGACACATATTTCTTTTCTGCGTTGCCACCTTTGCAGACTCACTGCGAGTAATTCTGTTCCCACTGTTAAATATTAGTTACATATTAATCTCTCTCAGAAAGTGTTTCCATTAAAAAAATTCAACGTGACCTTGAAATTTCCTCTATGCCTCCACACCCACGCCAGAAAATGTTTATGTCACAATATGCCCCCAAATAGCACATGACATCTTAAAGACGTCCATTTTACGTCCATTTTAGGTCTGAAAGTCTTACGTCTTAAAAAGACGTCCTAAAGACGTCTATCTCAGAACGTCGGTGTAACGTCTGAAATATAACGTTTTAAAGACGTCTTTTTCGAGGTGTTTTAAGACGGTATATTTCAGACGTCTTGAAGACGTCTTATTTCAGACTTCAATTTTTTGGAGATGTTATCGCAGGGATCAGTTTGCTAGGCAATGATTAAAGAATTGGTTCATAAGTTTCCTATTTCTTGGAATGATAATGAAAATATTTTGTCAAAATATCATTTATTATAAACACATGGATGATTTCATCCTAGTAGCACAAAATATTGTATACACATTCATGTAGTACTAAATAGAGATCCAATCTGTTTTTAATATTCAAATATACATACAATATTTATTTGACATTACGTAACAAATTTTTTTTTAAATAACTAGGAAATATCTATTTCATGTTACAATGAAAAAATGAAATATTTTGTTTATCATGGAAAAATATTTGTTCCAGAATATGCTGGAGTACATACACAATACACACCTTTCATATTACGAATGAAATATTGGTTTCCAATATAAAATAAATCTTTATTTAATATTGGAAATAAAATATTTACATTTAATTTTTACTTTGAATTCGTGTTTATCACTTAATCGACATACATTTATATTATAAGAACATTCATTAATTATTATCTGCGACAAAGTGGTTGTACGAAAAATAATCGTAGCTCTTACGTCTTACGCAATGTGATGGAACTGCAAGATTAAAAAGTTGAGTACGAAAACTAATGAGCATCTTCTTCGATAAAGACAGATTTTAAAAATATGTTGAGAACTAATAATTTTTTACGTAGAATGAACAGAGGAATCGATTAGTGTAACAAAAAATATGCATTTCTATTTAAAGAAATGATGGAATTGTTAATTGCACATGCACAGTTGCACCTAAAAAAAAATCTATGGATCTACGAATGTAGTGCCCTTCCAACCATTTATCTTTCTGTTATGATATTTTTTCGTAAATGCATTAATAACAAAGTTATGGCTAAAAACAATTGCGTGGAACACCCTGTATATTATATCAATATACAGTTTTTCACAATAAAATGTGTTTCTATGCTTACGTACGATTGAATTACTTAGGAAAATATATACAGGATGTCCAAAACCACCTTTCCGGGGGGTGGGGGTAACTTCTCAGGTAAGCATATTCGGTAAAAATGTTTGGAATAAAAGAGGACATATGTCCATGACCTTGTATTTGACCTTCGGATCCATTTTCAAGGTTATTTGGAGGTCAGTACGTATTTTTTATGGTCTCTAGCAGTCATTTTAATCTAGGACATAAGACATATCTGAACGTGAAATTTCGAGCTCTTCCAGAATACGTAGTCAAAAGTAGGGGTTCCCATTTAAAAAATACTGACCTCCAAATAACCTTGAAAATGTATCCGAAGGTCAAATACATAGACATATGTCCTCCAATAATCGCTGCAACTTTTATTACAAACATTTTTACCGAATATGCTTATTTGAGAAGTTAACACCCATGGACGGGTGGTTTTGGGCACCCTGTATATCTCTTAGTCGTTAATATACTAATACTATGCTTCATTATGAAAAAGTAGTGCATTTTTACCTAAAAATATTTTTAACACATGTTTATCTCTTCTAATAATTATATGATTTGAGCCTAAAAGAATAAAAAGTAATGAATGTAACCATATAGGTTCGCATGGCTCAGCGAAGAAGCATATCAAGTAAACGGTAGTCCCGAGTTCGAATTCCGCCAACTGCATTTTCTGAATTGTAATAAGGACCCCTTTCGAAGACAAAATGGAATATTCCCTCAAGCAGTGCATAGAAAGTAGTACATAGTATTACATATAGATTTTAATTTTTTATTAACTTTTTCTTGGATTTGAACAAGATGTCTTGAATGTCCTACGAATGTCTTCCAAACGGCCTCCGAACGTCTTCTGAACGGCTTTTGTTACAAAACTGTACATTTAAAATTCGTCTAAAAGACGTTTTTTATACGTCTAATGGACATGCTTAAGATGTTTTTTGGACGTACAGTTTTGTAACATAAGCCGTTGAGAAGATGTTCGGAGGCCGTTCGAAAGATGTTCGTAGGACATTCCAGACATTTGTAGGACGTCTTGAATGTCCTACACCAGACGTCTTTAAGACCTCTGTAAGACGTCTTTGTGCTATCTGGGGATCTGTACCGTGCAAATTTTGTCCATAACATTTTTCCATATTATTACAAATAATGTATATATTCTAGGTGGACATAGTTATTGCCCTACCGTGTATACAAAACTTACACGGTATAGAGGGGGGCATATTATGACATAAACATTTTCTGCGTGGGTGGAAGCATAGAGGTGATTTCAAGGTCACCTTGATTTTTTTAAATGGGAACACCTATTTTCTGTATCATGAATAGATAGACTATCGAATCCTGAGTGAAAATGTATTGACTTCCATATGTCCTAACTCTAATAGTTAACGAGATATGTACATATTATCGAAACAATTTTCTTTCTTCTTTGGATAATATCTCGTTAACTATTAGCTTTAGGACATATGAAGGTCAACACTTTTATACTCAGAATTTGATACTCTATCGATCTATGGTATAAAAAATAGGACATTCCATTTAAAAAAAGAAAGTTTACCTTCACCTCACCTTGGAGTGCCCACCGGTAAAAATAAAAGCCTCACCGCATTATATCCCCTTCGGTACTGAACAACTTCCATTTGAAACATTTTTGCGTATAATCAATATTTTTGGAGATATTCGTCTGTAAGGTTTTATAATGTTCACCCTGTACATACAGGGTGTTCGACAACAGTTTTCACCTGCATTAGAGGCGGGTGACCTTCATATCTCTAAAAAAAATTAAGTACATAAAAACAAAATATTTCTTTGATATCGTCTGAACCCCAGTTTACCATTCAACTTTGCCCTTTAGACATTTGACGTATCTTTAAAAACAACAAAGATATTTGAGGTGGCAATATTAGGTGACTCACCCTGTATAGCCGTAATCTAGCAATAAGTATTATCATTGGTATTATTTGTTCGAGTTAGTGTTTCTTTTCACATATAAAATTTTTTGATATTGTTAATACATAACACATATTTTTCGAACGATACTTTATAAAAAATTATATGACTCATATAATTTTGATTGTTTTTACTAAAAAAAAATTCCAAGTACTTCAAAAACCCTTAAATATATGTGCAAAATTCTAATACAAAAAGTGGAATTGCTATTTCAGAAAAAATCATTCAAATTTGGTGAAGAAACGACTTCAGCACCAGAATAACTTGAATGCAGTTCTTGTTATTAATTGGAATTTGCGTGTGTAAACTGTAAACACTTTCTCCCACATTTCACTACCATTGAAGCTTACCTGATTAGATGCTTGTAGGTGCACTGATTCTGATGTGCATCAGGAAAGTACACTCCTTATATAACCCGTCTTCCATCGTTCCGGAACATTGATCAGCCAATCAGTTTAATTGATCAGCTGCTCGATTAAGATACCGAAGGAGGGTGTTCTAGATGGGGTTCGAGTGGTGGCTCTGTTGAATGTAATAACGGAAAGTATGTCGATAAGTAAGAACTAATCAATTACCTACTGATATGTAAATGCGTATGTACTGACCGACTCAGTCTCGAGGATGTACTCGTCTCTGTACGAAGACACAACTGTTCATCTCTGTTAGAATAAAGTCTTTGTGTAATACAAATACAATTAACAACTTAATATTGCTGCTCTATCCCACTGCGTAACATCACTCCAAACAACAGGCTCCCCTCCCTGCGAATGCTATCAAAGGTCATTGTACTTCGTATGGTAACATTATATTTCTGCCTAAAACTTTGATTTTCTTTCTATTGTTTATTTGTAATGGTTGCATTAACTCTAGAACATTAGCAACCACATTTTATTATACAATCTAATTATAGTACATACAGTGAGAGTCGGAAGTGAGTATAAATCTCGAGAACACGGCATTTATTTAACAATTATTAGGTATATGTTACATTAATGAAAAAGTCATTTGAAAACGTAATTCAATCTAATAAATAATATTTGAGATACAACATAAAATAGTTGAGGATCTGTATAAACATGAATCAAAAGTGAGTACACACAACTAATTAAGAATTATTTATCTTCATTTATTAATAAAATTACGTACATTTAATACTTTGTTGGTCCACCTTCAGCGTTAATTACGGCAGCCAATCGTCCTGGCATGGATTCATCCAACTTACGTGTTGTTGAAACGGAAATATTAATCTATACTTTTAGTAGTTTGATTTTAAGGTTTTCCTTGTTCAAATCCTTGCGTAAGTTCAAATCCAATATGTCCCACAAATTCTCTATTACATTAAGATCTGGGGATTGTGATGGAGAATTCAGTTGATTTGGAGCATTTTGTTGCAACCAATCCGTAACTATCTTTGCTGCATGTTCAGGATCTCGATCTTGCTGAAAGATCCACGAATCTGGTAACTGAACTCTTCTAACACTTGCAGCTAAAGTTCTTAAAATATCTAGATATTGAAATCTATCCATCGTACTGTTAATAAAAGCTAATTTCCCGAGTCTAGAGGTCGCCATGCTACCCCAAACTATAATATTACTACCGCACAGTGATCTGGATTGGATAATCGTGTGCCTTCCTGCCCAAAAACGCACTTTCTCGTATCGATATCTAATATATGAACATTGTTTCCCAAATATCCACAGACCTCGGAAATGAAGAAAATGGTACAATTTAATAAATATGATAGTTGTAATAAACATTGTAAGTAGGACATTTTAAGAGGAGTATTTTTCACGAGAAAAATTGCTTCTTCTTGATGCGGTGCCCTGACGTTCCTATTTAATATTTTCTCTCGCTTTTTTTTTTAATTGAATTTTGTGATAAATATCATATCTTTCTATTATCTATTAATGTAAATACTCTATTTAAATAATAATGCTCAATGCCGAAAGAAAAATTTGTGAAGTCCTTTCTGTTTAAGATGGTATATCTTTAAAGTTTAACCGAGTTTAGCTTTCTAACAAATTGGAATATTTTTAGTACACCTTCCTCTAAATAATCATGAAAAAATAATTCCCCCCCCCTCCACCTGCTCAAATTATTATTGTTTAAAGCTATTAAAGTTGTACGCGGTATCGCATCAATTGATGAAACTTAAGGGTCGTTGAATATGAATCTGATGTTAAAATTAAAAAAACAATATGGCGGTTTCTCGAAGTTTAAGGGTTGGAACTACCCCTAGTATATGAGGTTGTGGCGGCTAACTTCCTACACCTGCCACAAGATGGACAGATAGTCAAAGAACTTTCCCGCTACTACCTGATCCGTCATCAATCCCTATATATATATATACCGTCCTCAACCGCCTTACGATATCCCAGCGTTT
>CM052319.1:14673468-14692759 GCA_028455605.1 Lasioglossum malachurum
TCAAGGTCACCTTGATTTTTTAAAATGGAAACACCTGCTTTTTGTATTATGAATCGATAGACTGTCGAATTCTGAGTAAAAATGTATTGACCTCCATATGTCCTAAATCTAATAGTTTACGAGATATTATCGAAACAATTGTTTTTCTTCTTTGGATAATATCTCGTTAACTATTAGGTTTAGGACATATGAAGGTCAACACTATTGCACTCAGAATTTGATACTCTATCGGCCTATGGTATAAAAAATAGGGCATTCCATTTAAAAAAGTCAAGGTGACCTTGATATCTCTAATAAAATGACATAAAAACATTTTTTTTTTGGCATCGTGTCAGCCCTATTGTACCATTCAATTTTGTCCTTACCATATTTTACGTATCTTTAGAAACAATAAAGATATTTGAGGAAAAAACGTTTGGTGACTCACCCTGTATATACATATGTTTTATATACTTATAATAGAAAGATTAAATATGTTTACTTTCCTAACATAACTTGAATATAAATTATTCAAGAAGTAACGTTGTATGTAATATTACATTCTTGTTATAGAAATACATTATATGAAATTGTGATGGACGTTAAGGATGTTCTGGAGGTACAATGGGAGACAAAAGTACAAGAAATTCGAAATCGATCAATATATTGGCAATGAAAGCCATTCATGAGTATATTTTGCATTAAACTTTTGCAAATACTGTACTCTCTGTAGCTATATTCAGTGGTCTACACGTGTCGCGCTTCCATGCTAGTGAGAGACAACACGATAAATTTGACGTTTTGTAAAAGTTTATAATTTTTTTGCTCTGTAACTGTTTAGTGAATCCTAATAAATTTTGAACATAATTAATTACATAATTTTTACTACATATTTAAAAAAACTGGAGTTTCTAATTGCGTTTTTTCATGGTTTAAATAGGGTTCGAAGTGGAATTTTATGAAACCTCCATAAGAAGACGTAAGGAAATGCGCAAACTTTCAGTTGCTATAATTCTTAAACGGTGCAGTGAATCGAACCCAAACTTTGGTAATTGCATTAATTTAGTAAGAATTATATCTTGTCAAATTTTCAAAAATGTTGTTGCATTTTTATATTACCTCCAGAACATCCTTAAAATAGACAGAGATCATTATTATACTTAACGATTTTAGGTATATGACGAAAGTGAACACGAAGTTAAAAATCAATAATATAAAGTAAGCATAATCTAATGTAATATTATAATATTTAATATAATATATTTTGATTAAACACGCGCGTTCCACTTTCTAAATTTGAGAAACGTGGTAGATATTTGAAATGTGGATTCGGTTGAATAGATATGGTATAGGTTTTTTAATATCGGTGATCCGTTTCAGGTTTTTAAAGATCCGTACACGCAAATACGAGCCACAAATAATCCCGCTTTAAAAAGCGCGCAAGGTCTCGTGTGTACTGCATTGTAGTAGGGGGTTTATATTTATCCGGATAATGACGAAATACTTGCATTGTATGTTTTCGTCTTTATGGAGAGATCAAAGCAGCGGAAGCTACGTATTTACTGACAAGGATATCCATCACGAAATTCACGTGTTACACTATTACGTTATTTTATCGTGTATTTGTGTTTCGTAGTATTGTATGCATTATCTTTTTCAGCAAGCTTTCCTTGTATTTTCAATTTACTTTTGTACGTAAATGTCTGCTGTAAATAGAAAAGACAGAATCAAAAATATTAATAAAGTATAATTAAAATCATGGATATTTTTAAATATTGAAATTTTAAAATATATCTCTCTTACAATTAGTGTACAGTTTTACAAGTTCATGTATGTTGTAGAATAAGGGTAAATATTACGTTTAAGGGAGGCACCTCGGATGAACTTGACCTTGACATATGTTGTCAAGGACAATATCCTGAACAACTTTTCTCTATACATCTATCTACCCGTCGCGTCGCTCGGACTTACAATTAGTTTCCGAGCTAATTGCAAAAAACTATTGCTAGTGTTACGTCCTAAAGTGGACGTATGAAAGATGTACAAGTGAATTTAAAGATTTAGATAGAGAATAAAACGCAATTTCGAACCTACCTGCTTTCACCGGCTTGAGTTCGGGAAATTGAGGATTTTCTTAATATTTAGTGACCATGTTTGAGGATTTGGATAGTTGAAATCGAAGGTGGGTAAAGTCTTTAAAAATGATTTGATGTTTTGATTTGAATAAAAATAAACAAAAGTATATTGTAAGCATCAAAGGATACAAAGAGTTATGTGAAGTTCTTATTATAATTGTTAGTAATTACCGTGTCGCTTTGTAGTTTTCCGTGTCTATCCAGCGGGTGTACACGCTTTTATTTTTAATAAAAATCCAGCGGGTATACACGCTTTTATTTTTTAATACAAAAATCCAGCGGGTATACACGCTTTTATTTTAATACAAAACACACACACACACATTCATACAACAACACGCACAATACAACTCTGAAGAAAACGAACAGCGATTGACGAAAATCGAACATAGACTGGGTTGGGTTTCATGAAGAGTCATGCCTTTTATAGATTTGTCAATCCATTGTTCTGAGCCTAATCTCCATGGGGTGAGTGTATCGTCAAGCGTTCTTCGAAATCAGTTTTCCTATGAACTAATACCTCTTGACCGGATGAAGAGTTTTTGATTCCCTTTTATCGCTCTCTTGGCTAGATCATGTTGCCCGACACATCCTGCCAGGTAATTAGTCACCAGCTTATTATTTATCAATGTTTTGTTCATTTCTTCCTCGAAGTGTCCATCTTAACATTCTTCAGCGATGAACAGTCTTCAACGAATATTAATATATCTCGCTATATTCCCCCAATTTGTTCAATGAAGATTTAAATTTAAAATGAGTTTTCTTGATCCTATTGCACGCAATGTGTAAAATGATATTTTATTTCTCATACAATATTATTAGAGAAAATATAAAAAGAAATTCAGAATATATATGTTATACATGATTGATTATATCAATTATTATCGATAACGTCTGCTCCGGCGTGGCGTCTAGTCTGTTTACTGTTTTCGTAAACACGTTGTGGAGATCAGAAAGAAAATAGGGTCTCATTCTGGTCATACATATACACTATGTCAGGTCATACAGATAGCACAAAGACGTCCTAAAGACGTCTTAGAGACGTCTGGCGTCGGACATTCCAGACATCTTACAGATGTTTTGAATATTTTATGAACATCTTCTGAATGGTCTCCGAACGTCTTCTGAACGGCTTCTGTTACAAAACTGAACGTCTTAAAGTTGTCTTAACGATGTCCATTGACGTGATGTCCAAAACACCCGGAAAAAGACGTCTTTAGTCTATTTCAGACGTTAAACCGACGTCCCGAGATAGACGTCTTAAAGACGTCTTGAAGACGTCTTTTTAGGACGCAAGACTTTCAGATCTAAAACGGATTACAGCCAAAATAATAGGTTTACGTAAAAAATGTATATAACCTTTTTTTGTGCTTCATTTTTTGTTTGAAATTTTTTTCTCTAAAAAATCAATATTTTCGAAAATATTTAGTAAGAACTGTAAAAACTTTGGAGAGGGCTGGGGGCAAACGAGAATTTGTCGCCAAAAATCGTTTTAGGGACTTTCTTCTCTAATCGAGGACTTTCTTCTCTAATAAGCTTTGGCAAAAATTTCAGCAATATCTAATGATGGTTTATTAGAAACAGTGATTGATTGTTTCGACATTGCTATTCATTATTGAATATTGAAATATATATTGCCGTTATTAACTTCATTCAAGTGAAATATTAATCTAACTGTTCCTCAATAGATATTTTTATTGATTTTGTGACAGGTAGAGAACGGTGTACTCATTGGATCATGCAGTTTCGAGTTTTGAATGGCACTGCAAATCTTTAGTTACGCACGTTAAAATATAAACTTCAGATAAAATTTTGATACGTATTAATATTGTGCGCAGCACAACAAGGACGAAGCATTATTCATCGAGTATGCGTGTCATAATGAGAACTGAAAACTGCATAAAAGTTGGGCGTGGCAAATGCGATAATTCCCAAAGGATTTATGCTGTTATCTTCTGTGAAATTTTTGTTCCTGGATAATTTGTCTAAACTGGAACATCATCCATTCTCAAATGCTTGTTTTCCTTCCATCTGACAGGAAAACTAACGAAATTATCCATTTAGTTTGAGTGTTTGAAATTGATACTAAAATGAAATGTATGGGGTCTCCCAAAAATGTCCAGCCAGAAACTAGCTATTTTGGAGAGTCAAGAATTAAATAACTGATTACATCACAAAGTCATACAAAATTACATACGCGTGTAGAAAATTTGGAGTGTATGACTTATTGACTACGTTGCTTTGGTTAGTCACGATTCTTCGATTTTTATGACAGAAATGAAAATATAAAAAATGTCTGTCGCTGTTTGTTCAACTGTTCACTTAACAATTTGGTAAATATTTGAAATAGAGGCAGCCTCGCAGATTTCAAAAACCTTGAAATATGTTGCCAAAATCATTGTACTCAACAACTTTTTCTGAAACGTTTGTAAAAAATTGTTAGGTCACTACGGTAAACTCCCCTATCTTAAACTAATTTCAATTAGGTCTGGGTTAGGTCTGGGTTCAATTTTTTCGGGAGGAGGTGTAGGGAAAGGGGTAGAACGTTTCCAGCAGAAAAGTCATCCTAACAGTTTTTTGCGAATGTCTAAAACGCTGAGGTCCTGCGGCGGTGACGTGTATAGGAAAAAGTTGTCCAGAATGACTTTGACAACGCACTTCAAGTTTATTAAAATCAGCAAGGTAATTCTCCGCTAATAGAGCTGATTAAAACACAATACTTTAATGAATGAACGAGAATATGTTCAACGCGTCACCGGTCTCTGTGGTGGAGATGATATACTGCCACGTCGTCTAGGGTCTTCTTGTCGCCAGAAGGGCGAAAACCCGAGCAACACCGGGTATTTACGGGCCGGAAGGCCGGGCCGCATTCGGCCGCACGAAACGCGGTCCACCCGGGGCAAAACGGACCGCGTGACAGGTGGTCGGCGACGAAAGAACGTCGCACACGTGATCTTGCCCTTCAAGGGTCTTTCTCTAAACGCGTCGAACCCGGCAGCAACGTGGTGATAACGTTGGCGTGCGCATTACCCGCGTCCTACGGCCGAATTCCGATGGAATACGCGATACACTGTACTTCTCTTCGGCGGAACAAGCCGCGGAAACACGGCGAGAACACGTGGCGGCGACGCACCGTGAAACGCCACGAGGTCGGAATGAAACGTACAACGACGCGCGGATCCTCGCAAAATATAAGATAGTGCTGTGCACCCGCAAAACAATATTTCCCCGCACGCACGTTGACCGACGGATTCTATCGGCTCGCGAATCTACTTGACTTCACGAATACTGGCAATAACGAAGCCGCGTCGGTGTTTCGGCGACGCGATCGCGGACACGACACGCTTCCCGAGCCAACGCGAGAAAGATTACTTTAGTATTAATCGGACGAAGGCTTACCCAGGGCAACAATGGTGTTTCTCGTCCCTCGATTTCGGCAGCGTGTTATCGTACGCAGTTCTCTTAGCAAACTTGATTTGGAAGTAAAAGCAAAAATTGCGACTATTACTCGCCAGAGCCAACCAAGAAGTGATCCTCTACGCGATGACTCGGGTACGCGAAAGCGGAGCGTCACCCCCTTTCCCTGGGGTCCGGCGATTCGTCGTTCCTCCGGCAGCGATGTCGTTGATTCGCCGCTTACCTCGGAGGTGATCGACGCGGGCCAATCCGGCAACTGCTGAGGTTTCTCTCCGGCTGAGGCGACGGCAAGGCAGCTGAGATCCCTGGCTTGGCACTGCATGCCCTTGTCGGCGCCTCCAGGTTGAAAACCCTGGGCCGCGTGGATCCCTTTTCTCCGCGGGAGAGGTGCTTCGGGCCCCCCTTTGGGGCCCGATTATGGTCCTGCGAAAACGCGTCGCGCAAATTGGCGCGACGCTCAAAACATGAATATTCGCCCATGGGTCTCGCTCGTGCCCAGGGCAAGCGCTCGCCACTACCCGTCTCGCATTTATCTCTGCTTGAGGGTGACCCGGTCTTCCGATAATCTGTCGCGGAGAACGTTGGCAAATCTGCCACGTCACAATACAAATCACCAAAATTGTTTAGACCGATAGAGTTCACCGAAATTAAATTTATTTGACGCCGAGATTAACTGTCAAGAGCAGTAATCAATAAGTTCTGATTTCATGAATTCCTGGCGGTCGAAAAAGCATAGGCGATTTAAGTTTAATTAATCCGACATCCTTGAAATATTGCGATATGCACATGGCAACCACGCGATTATAAAAATTTTATCAATATTTTTAGAGACTGATTGCCAATGACTAAAAAAGTGTGAGCAATATTCCTAAGTACAGGTCGTCTTCCGCTATGAGGACAACAGATGTGCGTATTAGTGTGACTGGAACAGAGCGATGTCGTGATGCTGAGCTCATATGTCCAGTGTGGCCAGATTAAGGGTGTAGATCTGGCTCGAGCAAGAGTGTGGTGGCACACTCACACCGCTAGACACTGTACATGTACACGAGGATTGCAAGGGTCCGGCTACCGACAAATCACGTCTCGCTAATACATATTTGGGGCCCCTACGTAGTCACAATCGCTAGACAAAAGACTACAAGCTAGTGCGCAAGCTTCCCAAAGTGGCCTACTTTTGCGTATTCGGGGCGTAATTTGCATTATCCGGAAGCATGTACAGTGACGAGCAAAAGTGTAAACACATTTTGGTTGTTTTACATAAAACGTGATAATACAAGCTAGTTTTCAATTGAATGATAAAGATTAGGTAATAATAATTATATGGTGAATGTGAGAAACAAAACATAACAGTTTATGTTCGATAATATTAACAATATATAGAATATTTTACAAAAATAAGGATCGGTAGTAATGTTTACAGTTTTGCACGTATAATCAGAAACGAATAAGATTGTACACAAATGATAGGGAAATGAAATTGTCAACAAACACTGATAGCCAACTATCGTAAGACACGTTTAGACTAGTGTTTACGTAGTTATTCTTCAGTGTGATAGTTACTTGACCCCCGAGAGGCAAAATGAAACCACTTAGTGCAGACAAAAGGAACATTATAATTTCATTAAAATTAAGAAAATCAATGGTAGTGCGTCAACTTCTTCAAAAAACGGCAGACCGCGCCTTGTTTCTGACAGAGCTGCATGTGAAATTGCATATCGTCTTCGGTCTGAAAATCATATAACTCCAAAAATCGCGGCTTAAGACATTGGAGTAAATGCAAGTGAATGGACCATTCGCCGTTCCTTAAAAAGAATCGAGTTGAAAGCGAAAGAAAAGAAACGGAAACCAGCTCTTTCAGTAAAAAATATTAAACTACGACAAAAATTTGATCATACATACAAAGAGTGGACAACAGAAGACTGGAAAAGGGTTATATGGTCTGACGAAACAAAAATTAATAGATTTGAATCTGATGGAAGGTCCTGGTACTGGACTTCATGCGAAAATAGTAATCAAGTAAGTAGCATAAAACAAACTATGAAGTTCGGGGTTGGTTCAATTATGTGTTGGGGTTATTTACTCATGAGGGTGTTGGCCCTTTAGTTCAGATAGAAGGTATCATACGCAAAGAGCACTATTTAAATATTTTGCGAAATAATTTACCTTCTGTTGTTGATTCTAATGAATTTCCTGAAGATGAAGTAGTATT
Organism: Lasioglossum malachurum; assembly: GCA_028455605.1. Taxonomy (NCBI): domain Eukaryota; kingdom Metazoa; phylum Arthropoda; class Insecta; order Hymenoptera; family Halictidae; genus Lasioglossum; species Lasioglossum malachurum. The sequence goes on from CM052319.1 coordinate 14,681,209, forward strand.
TGAACAAGACGGGGATCCTAAACAAACTGCAAAGATAGTAAAAACCTGGCTAGAAAATCAAAAATTTTCTGTGATGAAATGGCCAGCACAAAGTCCGGATATGAACCCAATCGAAAATTTGTGGTCAATTGTGAAAAGAAGGCTAGCAAAATATGACAATCCACCTTCAGGTGTTTATGAATTGTGGAAAAGAACAGAGCAAGAATGGTACAATATTGAGTCGGAAATTATTAAAAATTTAATAGATAGTATGTGTGCCACGCAAGCTAGAGGCAGTGTACAAAAAAGTAAAGGAAAATGGACAAAATAATAATTTAAAGCTTCATTTATTAGACGTGCACAATTAAAGCGCAAAACTGTAAACATTGCTACAAATCCTTATTTTTGTAAAATATTCTATATATTGTTAATATTATCGAACATAAATTGTTACGTTTTGTTTATCACATTCACCATATAATTATTATTACCTAATCTTTATCATTCAAGTGAAAAATAGCTTGCATTATCACGTTTATGTAAAACAAACGAAATGTGTTTACTGTTTACACGTTTGCTCGTCACTGTAGCTGTCGCAGTCTCATGTCTAAATTCTGTCCACGGACCTAAGGACATAGCCTAAAGTCGATTCATGGTTGAGAGGGGGCGTGGCGCGAGAGGGGAGGGATGATGGACTGCAGCCATCTTGGATATCCTTTCACTTCACTCCCCTAGGGTATGCACAGTCCTTAGGTCCGTGATTCTGTGATAGAGATTGATGAATTGTGTTTTGATTTTCTATTGTTATGGGCCACCCACATGAATATTTCCCATTCTTATTTCACACGCTGTGTTGAAGAGATCGTTCAGTAGCTCAGATTGTGTTCAGTTAGGTTCCTTGAATCTCTATTTAATAGTAATCCGCAGGTTAACCCGCTCTTTCTAGGATTTAAGGACCGTTCCCTCGGGGTTAGTATGGGTTACAGTGGGTTACAGTAACCTTCCTTGGTTAACCGGGTTTCGGTTAGGGTTAGTCGTCGTGTTAGAATCCCTGGCTGCAATGCCTCGTACAGACTTGCTCCGCGAACCGCGCCGCGAACGCGCGCATTTCGGCAAACATTTCTACGAACATTTCGGCGCGCCGGACGGCGAACGGCAAACGGAACGGAGTTGTGGTATTTACAGAATTTCTTGCAAATAAGAAATAATAATAATGTAATAATTTCTTGTATTTATTACGTGTAAATACTAGAGGTGTCCGGGAACCTGGCGGGAATTCCCGAATCCCGATACCGGGAACTGGATGGTAAGCCTCGTATCATGTCGGGACGGGATCCAAAAAATCCAGGGTTTTTCCGAAATTCTCGGGATTCCGTCTCGATCCCAAGAAAAATTCCAGTCCCGACCGGAATCTCGCACACCCCTGGATTTATTCTAATAAATTTATCCTAATATTCTTTTTTAGTCTTTATCTATGCTACAAGAGTCTTTATTGTAATCTCGGGCTAAGTTTCTAGTTACGTCCATGCTCAGATGATTGGATGAAATTTTGGAAATAGGTAGCCGACGTGTCGTTTAGATAAGTCATTACAATTGTTTTATTAATGCAAAGTTTTCATAGCAATTAAAATGATTAATTAGCCTCTTTAGTAATTTGAAACAAAAATTAGGAAGTAGAGATATAATTTTTTCAGATAATTTAAATCACCGATGTCTTTGTTTATAAATTTCTTTCTACTTCTTGACATTTATTCTTTATATTATGAATGTTTAGGATATGATATCTATCCTGCAAACAGATTAGCAAGTGCCACCCGTTCGCGTTCGTGCGCGCCGAAATGCACGCCGAAATGCACGCCGAAATGCGCGCCGTTCGTCGAAATGTTCGTCGAAATGTCATAGCATCTCAAGTCATTTAATCTCGAATCTAAATCTTTAATGCTTCGTACAGATAAAATACCTAAAATTATAGTCAATGTATCATATTTCCATAAACTAATCATGAAAAAATATCAAGCAGTACTTAATGGACAAAAATTGATAAATAGTCGGAACAAAAATATATACTTACCGCCGATGTTTTTAGATTTTTTATTCTTATTGGTATAACTCGCAAGTTTCTTTTATGAACTATTATTCTGGCATGTCACCTTCTTTTAAATTGTTTCAAGCAATGCAATTTAACTAATATCAGCCTAATTTTTTTTTTTTAATTGAATATCAGCCTAATATATATCAGACCATAATCCAAATGTTTAGCTTTATAACCTCCTATGGGGAGTTCCGCTTGAGCTTTCAAATAAACAAATATACTTACTTCTGAAAATTTTATTTTGCCATGTACCGAAAATTATACAATGTATAGATAATTAGAAAGTTAACACATCTTTCAACGCATCATAATTGCTTCGTCTTCCTTACTTCCTCAACAGCATGCAGCTTAGTAAATACCTATGTATGTATAGTGTATAGTATATCTATGCATATCTGAAAAGAACGAAAAGATACAATACACATTTTTCTTTTGATGTCGTTTCCGAAAAAATTGAATTTCAAATACCCTGAAAAACAATTTCAACAATTTTAGATTTCAACTAAATTAATTCCACTATAAATTGTATATACAATATATTCTTGATGTAAACATTCTTCATGTTAAAAAGTTCCTCTTGTTACTATTATTGTAGCAGTATGCAGAATATACATATGTATATACATATAAATTGCTGTTCAATAAAATATGATACAAGTTTAAAAATTCCGCGACTTTTTTAAACATGTAATAAGTTGACTGCGAATCTTTATGGAAAATAAAAATTTCCTTCCTGAATTATAACAAACTATAGTCAAATAGAAATATATTTCCTTTCTTAATACGTTTAATAGATTGAATATAGCACAACAGTATTATTGAGTCCTTTTAATGTTTTTACTATTTTTTAAATTACTCATTTTTGTCATAAATGCGTAAAAATCCGCAGTCTAGTAATAAGTAATACGATTTGAATAGATATAAAGACGTTAATAAAATAATCTATAATAAAGAGAGAGAGAGAGATAGAGAGAGAGAGAGAGAGAGAGAGAGAGAGAGAGAGAGAGAGAGAGAGAGAGAGAGAGTATGTTTACATCATATCAGTGTATTTATGTATATGTATGTCCATGTATAATATATGTATTAGTGATCTTAAATGTCATAAATTCGAATCGTGTAGTCCTATCTGAAAATTTTGCTTAAATCCTGCCCTAATGGTACAATAATAAGTTAAAAAAAATTTCACAGTTCTTCATCTTTTCTAAACAGAGCTTCCTTTAGCACAAAATATTATATAAAGAATTTTGTTCTATATTTCGGAGTTACTCTTTCACATAGGTTGTTATAGTCATCTCCATCTTTTGTTTGTATTGTAGTAGGGAGGAAGGCAATATTAGTAAAATGGAAAGGATAGGGTAGCGTCGGAAGGGTGCCCATTCTGCCCTAATGACTTCTCCCTAAAATTTAGTTTGGTGTTTGCCTCGATATAATATGATACTTGATACGTTCCATATACAATGTATATAGACGTATACTGTAATCCTTGTAAAATATAAAGGTCATGTACTGATCATCCATCAGGAGATACAGTAAAAATCAGAAATGAATATACAGTATACACCCCATACATATGAGATTCTACATTTTACAGGGTGTTCATTTGAAAACTTTCCAACCGAATATCTCGGAAAGTATCAAAGATATTCAAAAAGTGTAAAACACGTGTCCAAGGATCCCGCTCGAAAGAGGGAAAGAAGGGGACAGTATCAGTTTTTATTTGGGTGGCGTTTTCAAGGTCATTCGAAGGTCAACTTTGTTTTTCAAATGGAAACCTATATTTTTTATCACGTGCTCTTATTGTACGTAAAAAGACCAGCAAATTTCGTAGGATACTTTCCGGGATGTGCAGAAATTTTGGGACACCCTGTATAGAGATAGAGATAGAGCTTTGTATATTGTATATCAAATAATTGTTAAGTAAATGCCGTGTTCTCGAGGTGTATACTCACTTTTGTATATAAGAAAATCGTGTCCGTCTGTCTCTTTAAAACGGCATCAATTGGGAACAGATCAACGTAGAAAGCTGCGGTTTGAACCATTAGATGCGGAGTTTCTTCGGGAAGGTTTTAGAGTAAACCGCATTCGAAAGTCTATTCGTTCAAAAGTTGTGACGTCATTAGTGAACAAAGGCAACTTTTTCGGCACGTTTTGGGCACGTTTCTGCTTATATCTTTTGACTGGTAGCACCTATATTCAATTTGACGTACTATATTCAATCAAAGCGCAGCTGTTTCGGACGGATTCCGGCTTGACCAATACCAACGCCACGCTTAACGGGACCTGTGCTCTGATTGTTTTACGTTAATAACTCCTTCATGAAGCTATGGAGAACTGTTTTGCAAAGGAAAAAGTTATCTCAAATGACGTCAAGGATCATTTCTTTCAAGGGAGTACAACATTTTTGGGACGTCCTCCTGTACGTATAGAAAGTGAATGATGAATGTGTACATAAGTGCTGAAATTCACATGCCCCGAAAATGATGTTATAAATCCTTATGACGTTTAGTATTTAAAGTTTTAATGTTTCTTTTCTCTGATTCTGTTAATTAACTCCTTGCCTTACAATATCGTGTCAGACTCCCGATGAAGATTTTCAACCGAGTCTAATAAATATGCATGTTATTAATCTCCTTTATTAAAGAATATGTAGGCATACAATAGATATAAATTTTCTACCCTCTCTCTCTCTCTCTCTCTCTCTCTCTCTCTCTCTCTCTCGAAAATTACGAACTACAAAGAAAGTTTTAATCATTGAAACCGTAAAATAAATCGTAGGGCAAGGGGTTAAGTATTCAAAAGAAGTTGATCGCGTTACAAAGATGCATTGTAAATTGCGGTAAGCATTACAAGTAAAATGCTACAGTGAACAACTGCGATCATAAATGGATAGAAACTAGAGATCGTGGTTTTGTACGTGTATTAATAACACACGTGTATTTAAATACACGTACCTCAGTACGTGTACTATGTATTTCACGTGTATTTCACTACACGTATTTACAGGGACTCGGATTAATATATTCGGATGCTCTAACAAAGGCGATAACTTTTTTAAGCTAGAGCAATTGTATTAGTTACCTATATATATACAGGATGCGAAAAAAAATTTTTTCAAAAATTGCAATTACATGCAATGTGAAAGTTTCGAAAACGACAGGCTTTGAAAGATGTAAGAATCCGTAGATTTATAGCAGTTAGAGGCCGAAAATGACCTTCAACACGTCGACCTTTGCCTATTTTGCAGAAAAGGTCCCACCTCACCGATTTTGATAAAATTGAAATATGTTGTAAAACTCAAAATTCTGAACAACTTTTTATTAGCTTAATTAGTTAGGATTAGGTGGTGGGGAGGCGGAGTGGGCCGGCCCGGCCACGCATACCAAAATTGAAAGCTCACCTTATACATGTATCACCGTATATAGGACCCACGTGTTTACAAACAAGAAAATAAACAGAAAATAGATTTTTCGGGTTATCCGCTCAGAAACACTGTGTGGGTGTGTGTGGTATCGTCGTAATATAATATGTACTCATTTTTCATCATCATATGATTTAAAAAGTTCACGCGGTATATAGATCGTTCGACGATCGTAGTGATATATTTGCATCATGTTGACACGTACGTCACGGGCATGCACGTATAGGCTAAATTCAATGTGGTAGTAGCTACAGTTTTTCGAAAATATCTCAAAAACTATGGCTGAGCGGTGGTTACATGTATAGGGAAAAGTTGTCCAGAATCTTCACCCTGACAACATATCGTGGATCTTTTATGCATAATATATTATATAATATATAATATTACCAGCTAAACATCTTAGACTTGTAGAATCGGCAATAAAATATTTAAACATATCATGAACAGCAGTTGCTCCGGAATGATGTTTCCTCAAACAGCTAAGAATATTGGTATCCCAAAAAAGTCGTTTATTGTCAGAACATTAAAACATATCAGATTCTTCTCTAATACACTAGAGGTTTATATATAGTTGATTACATTTTATGTAATGGGAGTGGTTTTCAAATTAAATTTTGTGTATCTATTTTATATACTAATACTTTGCTTTTTCGAATATTAGTAACTGTATCCTAAAAATAAATTCGAATTAAAAAGCGGATACGTTAATACACGTGTACCCGTGTACTTAAAATGACACGTGCTGAAGTACGTGTACGTGAAATACACGTGCACACGTGTATTTAGATACATGTGAAATAGCGATCTCTAATAGAAACGTTTTGAGCCACAGGGAAAATACATGTTCCAAGGACAGGCAGTTTCAACAATAGCAGTTGAAGTTTAGGAGAAAATCAAACAAACGTTTCGTATCGAGCGGAAGTAGATATCCAAGGATTTGAAACAGTTCAGGCGCTGCTGTTTGCTTCAAATCGGATTGAATGAACTGAGTCGCAGCCGGCTGGTAATGCGACGCGTCCAATCATATCCGCCTATTGTAAAAGTCTATTTTGAAGATATTTCACTCTATCCTGTTGGCATCGTTTATTTCCGTACTGCAGTAATGTCTCGATAATGTGCGCAGGTCATAAACGCGTCGCGTCTATAAACGTTAACGATATACAGTGAGAGTCAAAAGTGAGTATACACCTCGAGAACACGGCATTTATTTAACAATTATTAGATATATTGTGGTGTAGATTGACGGTAATTAAATATACAAAACGTAATTCAGTCTAATAAATAATATTTGAGATACAACATAAAATAGTTGAGGATCTGTATAAACATGAATCAACAGTGAGTACACACAACTAATTAAGAATAATTTATCTTCATTTATTCATAAAATTACGTACATTTAATACATTGTTGGTCCACCTTTAGCTTCAATTACGGCAGCTAATCGTCTCGGCATGGATTCAACCATCTCACGTGTTGTTGAAACAGAAATATTATACCATACTTTTAGTAGTTCAATTTTAAGATTTTCCTTGTTCGTATTAGTTTGTAAATTTTTATTTTGCGTAAGTTTAAATCTAATATTTCTCACAAATCCTCTATTATTGTTACCTACCCTTAACAATCTTTGCTGTATGTTTAGAATCCCGATCTTGCTGAAAGATCCACGAGTCTGACAACTCTGTACTCTTCTAACACCTGCAGCTAAATTTGTTCTTAAAACATCTAGATATTGAGATCAATCCATCGCATTGTTAATAAAAGCTAATTCCCCGACTCCGGTGGCTTTTTTTTAGGGCGGTGGGGGAATGTCACTTACGCACACCTCCTCCACAGATGACGTCTGGAGGGGGTAGTGTGGGACTCTGCACCCCCTAGATGCAATTTGGTGAAACGGGACTATAGGGACTATACCCCTACCCTTAATCACTAAACCCCCACCGCCCAAGGCCTCTTGAGCCTGTCGTCGCCTCAAAATCGTCTGCGGCTAACGGAGCGTGCGCGACCAGCTCTCCGCATTACAACGTACACCCTACCACAGAGTTAACCACAAGTTATTTGATATTCTGGTTAGAAATGCTTATACGAAGACTGCTTAATAATAATCTTCGGAAAAGTAGCTACTTAGGGTTAAGTGAAGTCATAAAAAAGGGTTCACGGTCCATAGTATTTTAATTAAACCAAAATTAAATAAATTAAAACACTAAATTTTAATTCTGTAGTTTGATTAGTGAGATATAATATGCAATAAAAATATTATTTTACATCCATTATTGTTATTTTCATCATTATCATCAGCATCATTAATAGCATCATCATCAAGCTCCTGATCATCGTTGCTTTGAATATCATTATTACAGAAAGTAGGCAATCTTAGCATGCTTAATACAATCTGATTAAACTTTGATACTTGCATACTTTAACAATCGTTCATTACACTTAAATGACGAAAACTTAAAAAACTGTTCACTTCATAACACTTCAAATAGTTCTTTTCTCGTAATCTTCATTTCCTGTACAGCACAGTCGACGCGACTGTCTATAAACAATCTGCTCTATTGATCGAAGGGACAAAGGGGGGACTCATTTTTTAATTTTTTATAATAGTTATAAGCCATTTTTTTTTTCGAACTAGTAAAGAAAGATCGGGGTACTCGTAGGTATTTTTTTTGTAACTTTAGCTAAAGTAAGCACACATATCAGTATTTCTTAACCTAAAATGGTATATGATATGATACAATATAGTATATTAACAGTATGTACAACTTATCTTTGTGTTAACAATAATTGCAGATGAAAGTACGAACCTGACGCTTCAATATCCATGTAGAAAACTTAGCGAATTTCAATTGGAGAAAACAGGATGAACGCAATTACGTCGTCAACATTGCTGGCGCAAACAATTGAGGTTCACCGTCCGAACCATAGCCTCACTTTGCACAGGTGCACCAACTTGCGTTAACGTTGCGTTAACACAAAAAATTGTCACGCTATATTGAGGGCCGTTTCTTAGAGTACGTTATGATGGTATTTGAAATTAGTTTAGAGAAAATTGTTAAATCGACTTTTGTCGTCGTAATTTGGTCATTCGACCGTATGTGCGCCGTGCTTGACAGTACTAACATGATTATTCGGTTTTAATTCCGTATTTTTTTTCCTCCAAATTTTTTTAGTTGCCTTTTTCTTCCAAAAATTTCGAATTTACTTCCATCAGTGGATAATACGGTGTTCCATAATTCAAATGGTCTGTTTATGAATTTTTCTGCGAATTACAATTTCAAAGCGCGATTCTTTGCACTTATCGCTGATTTCTTGCGTGGTATTTGGCCATGCATACCTTGAGAATTTAATGATCTACGAATTGTGCTCGCACTTATAGATTTTTGCTGTATTTCAGATATTTCTTGAGCTAATGAAACTGCACTCTTAGTGGGATCTATCTTTACTATTCGTGTAATTAATCGGTTAACTACTTCATTTAACTTTCTCGTACGACCGAAACAAGAAAAGTTTGTTACACTTTTCGTATCTTTATACTTGTGTATGATTTTTTTTACAGTTTCATGAGAACGATTTACCACTTTCCCTATTCCTCGAAATGATTTTCCTTCGTTTCTTAATTTAACAATAAGTTTCCTCATGTCTTCTGAACTTTCTGTGCGTTTTTCAGTCATAATTCTATTTATGCACTAAGAATTTCAAAGTAATCAATTCGTGAAGGAATTCACGCTCCTTCAGATTTTTATCTTTTTTTGAAATGTTTAAACGAGCTTAACTTGCTATTATTATAAGCTAATAGAAATTTTTCTGTAAATTCAAACAGTTTGAGTCATAAAGCTTTTATTATAAAATATATTCAATGAATAACAATTGTAAGACAAATAGTACAGTTATTGGCACATGTGGTACAGTTATCGGTACAACATGTATCAGTTATTGGCACTGAAGAACTGAATAGGAATTATTAATTGAGAATAAAGAAAAATAATTAAAATAGTTTGTACTGCATGTAGGTTTAAATTCTGTATAATAAATAATTTACGTCTGAACTAATGTCATCAGCTTAATACACAAAGAAAAGAAAGAAAAATATTTTAAGTTTTACATGAGTCATCCAATTCAACTCTTCCTTTTGTGGTGAATGTTCCTCTTGTGTAAATTTCGAATAATTTATTTTTGTTTATTTAAGAGAAGATCTTTATATGATCTTCATCTTCTCCGTCTTGAGATTAACAACAGTATTTTCAGTATTGTTGTTGGCATCTATACTTTTTATATTTTTATTGCCTCTTACAAACTTTGCCGCGTCCAGTATCTTTATTGTGGTCAAGTGTATCCATTCCTTTAAGGGTAAGTCATCGTATTAATCATCAGTATTTTTAAGTTCGATATCTCTATCAGTCTTTAAGCCCCCCCCCCTGCAATTTTCAGTTCCTTCTGTGAGGACAAACTTTCTTCAGATTCCTTAGCTTCTTCCCTTTTCCTTTTTCGTTTTTCCCTTTCCATTTCCATCTTCAGCTGTTTTTTGGCCATGCCATATTGAACTGCCTCTATAGCCTGAAGTAAATCTGCTTCAGTGTATTTTTTTTAGTATATCCTATATCAGAATATGATTGATATTTGCATAAGTAGATAAATAAATAGTACAACGATTAACTCTCTAATTTCCATTGCAACGATTGGCACCGTATTATCCTATAGAGATTGGCCCCCTCAATGTACAATGATTGGCAGTGCCAAGAATTGATAAGAAGACTTATTTCAACGAATTAAAATCATATTTCTAATTTGTTTTAAAGATCCAAAGCATTAATCTTTCGAATATTAAAAAGAAATCCAAAAGTGTATATATCTAGTAATTGGCATACATAGGTGCCAATTAATTAAACTTCTATACAAATAAATGAACCATTCGTTGGCACCTGAAAATTTGAGGTTATGTCTAATAAACAGTAAGAAGTAAACGTTAAACAGGCTATTTGATTTATAATTAAACATATACGCACTTATTACATCTGTAGTACAGCCCGAAATTAAGTTATATATCGATAAAGTATACCTGCTCGTAACGAAAATTTTAACAAAACACTATTTACACTGCACTGTGGTCATCCGTCGGTCTTACCGGATGTCTTCCAGCGTTGCTAACAGTCATATGTGGAACTCTGTTATGAAAACTTACAACAATGCTTTGAAATATATATAAGAAGCAATAAAAAACGATTTTCCATACCAGGAATTCTTAATATTTGCCTCTGTTGAGAAACGTCAATCCTTTTCCCGAGGATTTCCCGAAGTCTTACCGACGTTTCATTTTAAAGTCCCCACTCCTTAATCCTTCCGACACCGATGAACCACCACTGTATAAAAGAGAGCGGCGCTTGCCTCTCGAGGAATTATCGCAATTTCGACTTTGTCATACTGACACGCTGCTGTGTATCAATACGTTGTTACGCCCGGTTTAGACCCGCGATACTCGCGTTTCAAACCGACCGGACCGTAGTCATTCATCATTCATTCTCAACGCTGTATACCATTTTTCCTTTTGTATTTTCTTTCCGTTAAAATATATTTTCTTGTTGATCATACCCCTGAGTTAACCTTCTCTTCACTACCTTCCGTTTCTATCTTTCCCACAACTAGAGTTTACAACATGCCGTTTAAATCAAAAGTGCCAATAACACTGTCCAACAAATTTCAACTTTTTTTTATGTTCCCAATATACTGTTGGGTCCTTCTTATAGAGTTTTTTTGCGCTGATTCCGAATCTGTCCTTAATTTTTCTCCTATACACACAGTTTTTGAGGAAGATGGCTTTGAAAAAAAAACATATTTCTCAAATTAAACATGTTTAAACAATCATAATGCATTAATATTATATATCACTGGATTCGGGAAAGTCTACAGAATCTTTTGCTGTGTGTGTAAAGAACAATTCAATATCTTTTATAATAACATCACAATATAACTCAAATATATAACTCAAAATATTCTATCTGTTCGAAAAATGTCGAAATGTGAATATACGTTACATTTTGAACCCTTTTTGTGAATAATATTAA
>CM052319.1:14692859-14793733 GCA_028455605.1 Lasioglossum malachurum
TTAATATTATTCACAAAAAGGGTTCAAAATGTAACGTATATTCACATCTCGACATTTTTCGAACAGATAGAATATTTTGAGCAATGTAGTCGAAGCTACTGCGTAAACTTTATTCTTTACCCGAGGTTTTCTTTGCAATATTTAAAATAAAATAACTCCTAAACTAATCATTTCTCGATATACATAGGCTAATACCTTTTTATAGCGAATAATGAGCTTCGGCGATTAAAGCATAAAAGAATAGATGGTCCCATGTATAAAATTAAAGTTGACCTTCATAAGTCCTTGACCCGTCCACCTACGAAACAAGCAGAATAATACCATCTCTTGAAACCATTCAATCTTCATCCAAACATTTCTCGCTACGAATAATAATAACAACGTAGATCAAAGTGGTAATATCAGGTGCCCCACCCTGTATGTATGAAACGATTGAGATTAAAGGTACTCCCAGTGACTACTTTAATCATTATAACTACAATCTCGACTTTAAATTCTGAAGACTTTGTCTCCCCCTGTTTCATGCTCTGAACTCTGACTTTTGACGAACTCGTTCATCATTTAACGCTTCATTTTCTCACCCAGTCGCACAATGCGACCCTCTTTTTTTTCTTTCCTCGCCTCGCACTCCACATGAATTTCTAAAGATCGTTCGATCACCCAAAACCATTTATCCGTCCCGAGCATTCGATCGGGCAAACATTCGACCCTCTTCATTCGCACCCATTTCCTGAACAAGTTATGTCCAAACATTCGACGATTGTCCGCACATCATTCATTCTCTGCACTATGCGCGGTTATGTACGTTAACAGTAACGCAGTGCTCTTGGCTGTCATAAGCGTATCCTACGTCTTCGTTGCTTGAACTTGACTTTGAAATTTCAAGGTCAAATTTCTTTTCATTGCTTTCTATTCTACGCATCATGGGGATAAAGAGGGTAAATGTTACGTTTAGGGAAGGCGCTTCGGATGACCTTGACCTTCACATATGTTATCAAGGTCACTTTTCTGAGTAACCCCCAAGTGGTTTTAGCCGGCGCTCGTTGTTTATTAAAAAGTTATAAACAAAAGAAATTTTCAAAATATAGCAGCCATTTTGGTAATTGTTTAGAAAGAGGTATTCCTCTCCGACTTTGATGAAATTTAAATATGTTACAGATTTCGACAGTTTGAACAACTTTTTTCTTTGAACATATGAGGGGGGTCTCGTTTAGTTTTCGAGATATTCGCAAAAAGCTATTGCTAGTATTGAATTGAATTTTCCGTATTCACGCGCGCGTGCACGCTCCGTGGCAACGTAAGTCTACTCCGGCGCGGCGCGGCGCACAGTGGAGTATTTGACCAGTTTAGCTCGCCAAAACTATTGCGACGTTATTAATAGTGTGAAGGTCATACTATTATATATCGTTGAATTCGTCTTAACACCAGCTACAACAATATCAAATCAAAAATACAACTTAATGTTTAAAAAATTGAAGAGCAATCTTGTTTTTTTGTTTTAAACCATTTTGTCGAAGTTTTATATATTGAAGTTTATTTCAAACATTTTTTCGTCAGATTAAAAGCTGTGTAAAAGCTAAATATCTTCTGTGTTCGCATTAGTTCGCACCTAAACTTTTATGGGTTAAATAAAGCAATGTCTACTGATTAACCTCGCAAAAAATTAAAGAGAAGTTATTCGGAGAAAAAAGGTTATTACATGATCTATATTAATTTTCGGAAAAAAAATATATCACTTTCGATTGTTTATTCTATCAAAATTACCGAAGAGAATTTAAAAAAAAAAAAGCCATGAAATTAATCTATACACCTTCCTTTACATCCTAGATTTGGTCCCATCTCGATTTTATACACTAAACTTGTGAAACAAATCATTTCTTTAACACAAGTTTTTCGACACTTCTCTTAGTCACGAGAAATGTTACTTTCAAGTATCGGTATGTTACAAAATAGTACTCTCTATGGAAAAGTATTATTGTAGATTACTCACATTCAGGTTCATGAGAAAAAAGTTTTAGTCACATTTTTTTTGAACAAACTAAAAATATTGACTTTTAGCGCGCTATACTAGCCAAATATCCCACTGTGCGGCGCGGCGTCTGTTTACTGTTTTTGTAAACACGTTGTAGACTTCAGAAAGAAAACAGGGTCTCACTCTGGTCATACATATGTATACAGGGTGGCCCATTTATCTTGAGGCAGTCAATTATTACGGAAACCAGCAGGAATATGAAAAAATGTTTTATATAAAATATTCTTCATATGAAGGGGCACATTTAATGGCGCTATGCACATTTTTCCATAATGTCTCTTTCAGGGTCAGATGAAAGGTCACTTCATTTTTTCAAATGGAAATCCATATTTTTTATTTTATATTCTTATTCTACATCGAAAAATAATAGTATTCCGTATAAAACATTTTTTTCCTGAACTTACCATTTTTTAACGATACCATGATAAACGTTGCAAAGCTTGCATAGTGGCATACAACATGTATTGTGAATCTTCATCTAGCAGGCGGCAATAAGAAGTACTTACTTTATCAGATAATTTAAAGGTGTCATGTGCGCGCACAAGCATTTCAATTGGAATTGAATCGCACACATCACGTATGCGTTCTCGCATATTTTCGCGGGTTGTGGGGGCATTTTGATATACTTTGGTTTTTATGTATCTCCAAAGATTTCTGTCACCGCTTACTAGATTTTTATGACTTCAGATCAAACTCAGTATTTTTTGTTATTACAAATATTGGGATATTCATCACAATTTGCTTAATAAAACCGTGCATGCTAGGAAAAAATGTGTTATACGAAACATTATTATTTTTCGATGTAGAATAAGGATATGAAATAAAAAATATGGGTTTTCATTTGAAAAAATGAAGTTGCTCTTCATCTGACCCTTAAAGGGCCATTATGGAAAAATGTGGCCCCTTTCATATGGAGAACATTTTATATAAAAAATTTCTTCATATTCCTGCTGGTTTCTGTAATAAATAGACTCAAGATAAATAGACCGCTCTGTACGCACAGGGTGGCGCAAAATGACGTTTCTGGTTTCAATTCTTTATAACTTTTTTATTTCAACATTCTTCCAATTTTTTGTTTGAGAATGTTGTAAACAAGACTTCTAGAATTTAATATGGAAAGACACACAACAGAACAATGAACAAAAATCATCGGATTTTGAAAATCAACGGTCAATTGCTTTGACGCAGCGTGCATATCGTCGATATTTCAATGTGGCAACCACAGCGCCAACAATACATTGTTTGGTTCCAGAATTTTCGTCATAGCGGGTTAGTAGGAAACCTCCCCAGTACAGGAGGACCTCGTACGGCGCGGCGCACACAAATGAAATCGTCGTCACGTGAAACAATTGACCGTCGGTTTTCAAAATAAAATTCGATGATTATTGCTCGTTGTTCTGTTGAGTGTCTTTCCATATTAAATTCTAGATGTCTTGTTTACAACATTCTGAAACAAAAAATTGGAAGAATGTTGAAATAAAAAAGTTATAAAGAATTCAAACCAGAATACTCCATTCGTCATACTTCATCAGAACTGCGTCTAGGCGTGTGCGTCTATGCCAAGAAACAATATAGCGTGTACCGCGTGATGCAAATCCCTTACTATATATAGGGTCACTCATTTTTCAAGTAACATTTCAGATTTTGTTCAAATTTAAACATGCTGCGCGGAACTGTCCGAAAAACATAATATTAATTATAAAAAACAAAAATGTAATTTTTATAAAACACAATAACAATTCACATTTCATCATATTGATAAATCATTATTGTCATCACTTTCTTCTTCAACATCTTTCAATATTAATTGTTCGACTGCATCATCAAAATGCGTTTGCTTGTTAAAAACTTGTATATTATTTAAACAATTTAAAGATATCGAAGAAATTGTAATGTCAGACGTATATAACAAAGTGTGGAAGAGATCTGTTATGGTTTCCCGCTTTGTAAATTTGCTGGAATGATATTCTCTAATACTTCGAAAGTCATTATTCCATGGTCCCCTCGGAAAACATTCCAATTGGTAATGTATCCATTTTATGCATACTCGATGGCATGTTATACCATTTATAACACATTCGACACTCATATTTTAAAAGAATTGAATAAAATCTTAAAGCGTGACGCGCCGCGCCAGAGGTTCGGGTTCGGTCGGAATTCAGGCGACACATACCCTTTAAACAATAATAACTTGTGTACCAGGACCGAACAGGATGTGATTCTTGCACGATTTCATAGAGAAATGAACGCTGATAATAATGCACTTTGATACAATGAGGGCCCATGGGGGATTCGGAAGATATCCTTCACCAAAGATTGAAAACTTTGAAGATTCTCTTTAGTTTATTGAGCATTGTTATTTCAATAAATTAGAAATATTAAATCTTGGTACAAGAGATATACTCTAAATACAGACAAGTACTATTCATTTGCAATAAAAATGGACACATAATATTAAATAGATTCTCTAGGGTATCAATAAAAAAAGAGGTAATTTTTTCGGTGGCAAATAGGATTCATAAAATGTTGATTTTTAAATGCTTGTTATAATCACAATTTTCAATAAATCTCATTAATTTCATAGTTTTCGAATGTCATGGACATTTAGGAAGCAATATATATTCAATAAACATCGATTTGGGTAAGTTGCTTTTTTACCAAATGAACAGCTAGATCAAACGCGTGGATCAGTGTGCGTCGGTCGAAGCCCCCCGAACATTTATATAGCATTACAGATTACAATATATCCAAATTTAAACAAAATCCAAACAATAGTCCGGAAACTATTCTAAAGCAGTGGGTCGACAAACGCATAGCTCTGCGTTTGGACTGTCTCGAAAGCGGTGGGTCAAAAAACGCGTGCGTTTGGGTCTGGCACAACAATCAGAGGTCTCGAAGAAAAAATACAAACGCAAATGTGTGCGCCGGATACATATCGTTTATCGATCGACACACGTGTTTGAGTTTGGGCGATGCTCTTCTGCTTTTCTTTGCGAGTTAAAAACAAATAAAGACATATCAAATCGCATCATAGGAACGCAAACTTGTGCGTCCAGAGGCACAGAAAAGAGCTACGACGAATGGAGATAACAAAACGCTGCGTATAAACGCGCAAAGGAAAACACACCTTTACATCAGAGTTGGGCATTAATCGCAATTAAAATTTTAATCATGATTGATTGATTAATGTGTACGCTTAAAAAAAGAAATAGTCGAAAAATCGGCGATTGATTCAATTGATTGATAAAGTTAATCGTCAATCGTTGATTAAATGAAGAAATCGTCAAAAAATCGGTGATTGATTCAATCGATTGATTTAATCGTCAATCGTCGTATAGCTTTCCAGGAATAATAATTTCAAACATAAAAGCACGTAAACAGAGTTTGTATTATAGACTAAATGACAATACACCTAAAAACTCAATTTACATTTTTTTCAGTATCCATACAGTTTTGATGACGTATTCCATTTCGAAATTTCAGCAGTTAATCATTAATCAATTATCCGATTGACGATTAATAATCGTTAATCGCAATTAACGATTAATAAGTATTTAATCGTTAACCGCAATTAACGACTAAACTAGGAGATTAATTGTTAATTGCGATTAACGATTGCAGTAAAAATTTAGTCGCCAATCGTTGATTAATTTTTTGCCCAACTCTGCTTTACATTGCCACGGAGCGTGCAGGATTCGATTCAGTACTAGCAATAGCTTTCTGCAATTATCTGGGAAATCTAGTCCGAGCGACGGGTATTTAGATGTGTAGAGAAAAGTTGTGCAGAATGTTGTCCTTACAACATATGTCAAGGTCAAGGTCATTCGAGGTGCCTCCCATAAACGTAATATTTACCATAAAAATTGTCGATGGAGCCATAGTACTCCCTCTGTCCCATAATAATAGTAGCACTTGATGAATTGAATTTGTCCCATAATAATAGTAGCAAAAGGAAATAGATGTACAACGCAACATTTACTATCAAAAAACTACATTACATTAAACAATAAATTCGAAAAAATTACTCCTAATTTTGATTACGAGTGTTCAGATAGTTTTTGGATTTTTCAATAATATCGTTACTGCATTTTAAACTTGTAGGTAGGATCCCTACTACTTTTGGCTGCGAACTTTGCTTTTCCTATATGCGTGAGCTTACAATTATTTATTGGAGCCATCGTTCTTCATTGCTTCCAGCATAACTTTTTTTTTCATCTTACAATTAATTTTACAATGGGTTGATATTCAACTGAAATAAAACAATTGATTTTGATCAGCGGATGAAATAGGAAAAATAGTTATAACTCGTAATGATCAGGTTAACCTAAAAATTGAAAGATGTGTTAAAAAAATGACAGACGTCATGAAACATTGATTTTGATTGAAGGCTTCGCAAGTTTGAGCTACAACATAACTTACAGCTGCATTCGCCAATAATTCCCGTTTAAATATTCACTTGCTACTATTATTATGGGACAGAGGAAGTAATAATTAAGGGTACAGTCATCTGCTGGTCGTCTACAGAGTCTTTTGAAACTGAAAAAAAAGATTCATAAGTTTCGAATCTCGTGTAAACCGTATTTGATTTATATTCATTTGTGTTCTTATGTCCACGCATGATCAATAATTTTGTTTTTGTTTTGTATGATTTTTCAAATTGGTTTATAATTGAGGTTGGAAAGATAGATAAAGTGACTTGATTTCTTATTGGCATAGACAGGGAGAGAGGAGATTCATTAACAATATAGAGCAAAATAAACACAAAATATAAAACACATGACCCGTGTACCTACAGTGGAGCTCCGTTTATATGAACTAAATTTTAGCAATGTTAACTGAACTCTAGCCGAGCGAAAATCCTGTTATGTGTACGTGAACTCCTATCAAATGAATAAAAAATCATGGTCAGTAGTAGGAGATAGGTGGACTCCTATTATACAGGGTATCCCAAAAATGTTGTTCTTCTTTGGAAGGGATAATTCTTCATATAGATTTATTGTATTTACAAAGCGTTCCAAAATGTTGTACTTCCTCGAAAGGGGCAATTCTTGAGATGATTTTAAGTAACTTTTCCTTTGCGAAAATGTTCTCCGCGGCTTTGTTAAGGAGTTATTAACGAAAATCACGAACCAATCAGAACACGGCTGTAGCAGAGGGATTCCGACTCGCCGATCGCTTCCGCTATGTGTGGCGTTCACATTTGCTGAGCCGGAATCCGATTGCTGTAGCCGCATTCTGATGGGCCCGTGTTTTTCCTTAATAACGTCAGGAATCACCCCTTCCAAGGAAATACAACATTTTTGAAACACCCTATACGAATCACCGGATTATGTGAAGCAAATTGTCTCCAGGCATGTTCATATTACATAAATGGAGCTCTACTGCATGTTATTTTTTATGTTTATCTTATTCATTTCATGTTTATTTCATGTTCATCATATCCCAGATAGCACAGGGTGTCTTAAAGACGTCCATTTTAGGTCTGAAAGTCTTATGTCCTAAAAAGACGTTTTAAAGATATCTATCTCGGGACGTCGGTTTAACGTCTGAAATAAGACGTTTGAAGACGTCTTGTTGGGTGCGTTTTTAAGACGTTTCAATTCAGGCGTCTTGAAGACGTCTATTTCGGGGTGTCGTTTTAACGCCTGTGTTACGTCTTAACAAGATGGACGTTTTTTTTTTAGAGATTTTTTTATTGATTTTGAATATTTATTTTTGGTGTAAAACGCAGTTTCGAACCTACCTGCATTCACCGGCTTCGGTTCGGGTAATTAAGGATTATTCGAGGTTTAATTGGCTGTTGGTGGTGGATTGTTGGCATTTTAGAGACCAAAGTCAGGTATTTATAAATGATTCGAGAGTTGATTCGATAACAAATGAACAGGATTGTATTTTAAGCAACAAATTCCAGTTACATAGAGTTATTGGGATTTTAGTATTATCTAAAGTATTAGTATTATCTTCTTCAGAGTAATCAATCGGCTTGAAGCGGTTGGAGGTAGAAGGTTCACAGACTCCACTGAACTTCACTTAATTTGGACCTCCACTGAACTTCACTTGACTTGGACCTCCACTGAACCTCCGATGTTTTCTCATGTAACTGAACTGGATTTATTGACTTTTCCTGAGGAGGGGTCGTCCCTTTTATAGTTTTGTCTGTCCTTTGTTCTAAGCCAGATCTTCGTGGGAGTGGCGTGTTTATTTCCTTCGTAATCGTTTTCTTATCAAATTTGTCGTCTGCATCTTTAGTCCGATGGTTAGATCTTGCATCCCTCTAGTCTCGTCGGTGTTTGATTTCATCTAACAAGGATTTTACAATTTTTGTGCTGAATATGGTCCACAGATGTTTTGTTCCGTCACTCGCTCGCCTATTGCATTTCAGATTACATCTCTTGTCGCTCGTAAATATGACATAGTATACGATGATTCATTATTAATTATAATGTTTGATTACTTTATTTCCTGCGCAACATTATTAGAGAAGATATTAAACAAAATTAAGAAATATTTGTATTCATGATTATTTATATCAATTATTACTAAAGACGTGGCATCTGAAACAAGACGTCTTTAACCCCTCGCCCTAACCCCTTGAACAGACGTCTTTAAAACGTCTTATTTCAGACGTTAAACCGACGTCCCGAAAAGACGTCTTTCAGACGACTTCAATGAATCTGACAAAAACGTTCTAAAAACGTCCCAAAAAGACGTCTTTAAACTGTCTTATTTCAGACGTTAAACCGACATCCCGAAAAGACGTCTTTAAGACGTCTTCAAGAAATCTGAAATTAAACGTTCTAAAAACGTCTCGAAAAAGACGTCTGTAAACAGTCTTATTTCAGACGTTAAACCGATGTCTTTAAGACGTCCTGAGCTATCTGGAGATGAAGATTCTTAACAGTAGTGTCTAATAAATATGTATGTTGTTAATATCCTTTAAACCGAGATGCAGGCATACAGTAGATATAACATTTTGGCATACAATAGATATAAATTTTCTCCTTTTTTAGGAATTTACGAACTACAAAGAAAGAAAACTACAATCCTTGAAACCGTAATATAAGTCGTAGGGCAAGGAATTAAGACAACTTTTAGACGTCCTAAAGACGTCTTCATGACGTACAGTTTTGTAACATAAGCCGTTCAGAATACGTTCGTAGGACATTTAAGACATCTGTAAGACGTCTTGAATGTCCGACAACAGGCGTCTTTAAGACGTTTTTAAGACGTCCTTGTGCTATCTGGGTATTAATAGTAAATGCAGGATATAATAACACAACTTTCCTATACGATGATTGTATATTAGTCTTCCATGTGAATTTTAAAGCACAGACTTTAAGCCGTCGCTTGACCTGTCCATGCTGTAATAGTTTTTTCATATTTTCGTACATTTCATATACAATGTACATATACATATCGAAATGTGCGATAGTTTGCCATTCCAAACTTGAACATCAGTAACATCTGGATTTTTAGGATCTTATCTGGGTCAAGAAGAAGGACTTGAGATCGTTATGAAATATGAAACGAAGGGTTGGTTTTCTTATAATAGCATCACCGTCTTAACCATGTCATGAGACTTTTGTTCTCACCTTCTTCACTCGAGTACTACATATAGACAGTAGACTGCAGTTGTTTTTGGGAATTTATAGCTCATGCAATAAGAAATTATCAAATCCAATAACAATCTCAGTGATGTTGAGCGCCACCTTAATACTCATTATTATTTAACCAAAATACATAGTAAGTTAATTGAATTCCTACATTACACCTGCACTTACAAAAAAATTTAGTTACACAATGTAGATTTACATAAACATTTGCAGATCACTTATATTTACCCTTTGTTACTCCAGAAAGGTAGAACAGAGTTATGTGTCACTCAATAGATCGTACAATGACATGCACTGCTCTACATAATGCATTACGTGTATAACAAATCGGAAATAAGTTGTGTACGTAATATTCGATCCATTTCTGACCTTGTGTGACCTTGTAGGTCATTATGTCGTATACGCATGAGTTCGATTCGGCAACGTTTTCATATGATATAAAAGAATACATAGCATTCCATTTAAAAAACTGGGGGATACTTTCAAAAAAAAATGGGGGATTATATTGCTTGCAAGAAACAGTATAGATTTTTTCTCTTTCACTTAATGTTGAAATGTAATGTTTGTAATGTTTACTATTAACAAGAAAAACACTAGCTAATGTTCGCATGAACACCCTGCATGTACGTACACGTAATAGGTGTATAATAAACGAATCGTGTACAAGTTATCTAACTATTCAGTTGTTTTTTGGTACGTATCAACAATGTGCCATAGGTGTACACAAAAAAATTCGGAGGTCAATTTTGTTGTCAACGAAAAAAAAAATGTTTCATTTACTTCCTAATAGAGCACTTATTGTTAAAGGGATAAACTTTTTCTTGCGTAACCAGACATTTTTGACTTTCTCCTATAAATTTTTGCCTTTCCCTCTGTCATCCAGTAGATTTGGACGAGAAGATGCGAGAAATTCAAGTTTCGATCCTGGAGGATCAATGGTTCAAAAGTTATACGTGTTTAAAGTTCAGCGATTTTCAGTGTTTCTGACAGATTAGCGCCGTCATGTTGTGTGAGGTGATTCTTCAAAATGTTCACATTGCTTCCTATTTATATATAGTATTATATTTACACGTGCAAGTTTTTACTACTCATTTCTTAATATATTTCAATCTGGAAACGTGTACCTAATGACAAAACTGGTATGTTCTCGGTGCATATATCAATAACTTTGAATATATGCATTTTTTTTTTCACAATTACAACAAATTCCGGGTCGCAGAATTAAACACCCACTACTCATTCGTCGTTGCACTTTAATCTTTCTACTTTTCGAAGAAAATCGTAATCGTAAACAAAACAATTTAAGCCTATTTTACGACTATTTTAGGTCTGAAAGTCTTACGTCCTAAAAAGACGTCTTTATGACCATAAACAGTGTGAATTTTACATACACATAATCTAGCAGTAAGTATTAGCATTGGTATTATTTGTTCGAGTTAGTGTTTTTGCAACAATTTCAATTCTAATTTTAATTCCAATTTCAATTCCGATTTCAATTCCAATTTCAATCTCAATTTCAACTCTTCAATTCCAACTCATCAATTTCACCTCTTCAATTTTAACTTCAATTCTTCAATTTCTGCTTCAATTTCAACTTCAATTTTTCAATTTCTGCTTCAATTTCAACTTCAATCTTTCAATTTCTGCTTCAATTTCAACTCTTCAATTCCAACTCATCAATTTCACCTCTTCAATTTCTGCTGCAATTTCAACTTCAATTTTTCAATTTCTACTTCAATTTCAACTTCAATTTTTCAATTTCTGCTTCAATTTCAACTTCCAATTCAATTTCAATTTTTCAATTTCTGCTTCATCTTCAACTTGTAATCGTTATTTTTATTACACTTTTATACTTATACCACTACTAAGAAGTCTTAAAATACAACTGCAGACGTCTTGAAGACGTCTTTATGCTATCTGGAGAACTGTTTTTGTCACAAAACGAAACATTTTTCATTTCTTTTTTCAATTTAATTGTTATTTGTGGGGTCTGTTGCTTCGTTAGTAGAGTTCCCCATTTCAATTTCAACCGTTTATTGTGTTTATATTTCTGAATAACTGCTCAGCTGAAGGTCATCTAAAGGTCACGGTATAATTTCCGATAGCACAGGACCATTTTAGGTCTGAAAGTCTGACGTCCTAAAATGACGTCTATTTCGGGACGTCACGTCGGTTTAATGTCTAAAATAAGACGTTTTAAAGACGTCTTTTTCGGGACATCGTCTGACGTCTGAAATAAAACGTTTTAAAGACGTCTTTTTGGGGGCGTTATAAAAAGTTATAAATACGTATCTTGAGTTTTTTATGGAAAAAAAATTTGTCGAATTTTTTATTATTGCACTTTATTCCCGTCTAAGTACCTAGTAACTTTTATTTTCAACGAACATTTTTTTATCAGATTGACCTAAATTCCTCAAAAGTCGGTGCGACCGTTAGGATGAACGTTTTACAATTATTGAAATTATAAACATAATTCGATTGGAAAACATGGAATAGTTTTCTTTTTCAAGCACGTATTGTGATAAAAAACGTGTAACACATTACTTTTAATGCTCTCGGTAGGTTTAGTATTAATGATATTTGTAAATAGATTTGTACGACGCAGCGTCATTCAATGTTTGGTTACATTATTCAATCTATGAAAGAGACTTCAACAGTAATGTACCAATAACCAGAGACACGGAAGTGTTCGATCGTTTCCTCGAAGCACATTGCTATCCATCGTATGTGACCTTCGACGAACACAAATGACCTTTAGCTATAGACTAGAGACCGTTCTGCGCGTATTAAGACATTCGATTAGAAAATACGCAGAACAGATACAGCATTATAATTAAAATGGGGAAGTACATTTGCTTCTCTGGTACATCTTCATTTAGAAATTAACTATCGGCATTAAATTATATCATCTTTGGAATAAAACAAAATTAGGTTCATCAAATTAAATAAACTGCAGGTTTTTATGAAAAATAAAAATTGACGGTCTTAATTTGAAGCTGCAAGAGCTACAAAGACGTTTATCAAATCTAAAAAATTACCATTCATATATAAACCTGTAGTTTCTAATGACCCCTTGTGTATAATTAATATAAAAAATAATTAATCATTAAATAAAAAAAGAGACATTTAGGTCTTTTATTAATCCTCGAAAGGCGGACCGTTTCCATAACTACACAATTGGTATTGTGCAACGTTATTTTCCAATTGATGTTTGCAGCGTTATTTGCTAATTGATTCAAACATATTAATTTTTCAAGGAACTTTTTCTAAACACATCAATCTTTTTAGCTCTCCTAATGGAGCAGCTGCCAATTCCAATGATCTTCCACAAATTAGTAAAATGGTTATTTTTATTCATTGGGTCGAAATGGACCAAATCTCTGGCATCCAGAAGTTAATAACTGCCTAACGAAAAGAACAGACTAGCGATTTTCATGAAAAATAAAAATTGCCTGCATTCAATTCTAGACAGAGAAGCTATAAAAGTATATAGACGCTTACTTCTTTTTTTAACAATCGCAATCGCACGAAGATACATTTTTAAATTCTCAAATGCATAAAATCCGCTGTCTAGAAATAAACAATAATCTCGAACGATATATTTAAATTCTTAAAAAATTTACACTCTTGCATTTGATCGAATCTTGTTATAAATGCATAAAGTCCGCGGTTCAATAATATAATTATTATATTACTGCATTAAACTGACATAGTATTGAATGAACTATTAAATTAAATTTAGCAATTCTTCAAGACTTATTTTTGTTTGAATAATTCGTTATTTCGACCACGAGTTCCAGCTAACATACGAACAGCATAGCGGGCGGTTCTCCGTTTCAAACGAATTATAGCTAAACGGTTTATCGTCACAGTACGGGCTAGGTGCAGCTAGCTAGCGTTATGCTTTCCTTGCACCTGTGCTTATCCGGAAGCCAACTCGTAAGCACCCAGCTGTACAATAATGACTGAAAGGTGGAGTTAATTTCATTGACACTAATACCAGGAGAAATCGTTGCAATAGTAATCCACTTTTCTTTTAACTCGGCGAACGTCATGTCTCATCTAACGACAGCCGACAAACGTAGGACGCAAAATCTTTTTACGTAAACGTTTCTACTATACTACATATCGCAGATCAGTGGTGGACAGAGTTGGGCAGTAATTAATTACATGAGTCATTAATTACATCTTCAATTACATGTGCAAAAGTGGACTATAATTACAATAAGAAAACTGTTAAATGGTCGAAAACATAAAAATTAGTGGTTTAGAAGAACAATTACACTGAAGTAATTGTTAGACTCAATTACAATTACTGTACTTAATCGTGTTAAGTAATTGCAATTACTTCTTTCACAGTTACTGTAACTGTAGTTGTGATCAGCAATTACAATTACTCTGGTTGAGCCGAAGTAATTGCAATTACCAATTACAATAGCATGTAATTGTAATTTTATTTCTGCAATTCCCAAGTAATTGTAATTGGTAGTAGCAATTACAAGTAATTGTATCTGGTAGTTGCAATTACTTTCCAACAGACGACGCTCGCGCGTGAACACTCGCGCACCGATAGACCATGTATACGTACTCGAGGATTGGATGGTCGGGGTTTTTTAGTAGTCAAAATCGCTAAATGATGATCAATCGGCTGCATGTTGCCCGTCAGATGACACTGCAGTCACGCCGGCGTAGTAGCCAGAGTAGCCTCTCCGACGGGCAACATGCAGCCGAACATTACAAAACCATTGCTCGGAAACGTAAAAGAAGGACTTTTGAGGCAAACAGCGCCCTAATTGATCTTTCATCTAGCGATTTTGACTACTAGAAAACCCCGTCTTTGCAGTATCGAGAAATCAGAAGTGGAATCCCGGGCCCTTGTAATCCTCGCGTACGTATGTATGGTCTAGCGGTGTGTGAGTACCCTAGCGGTGTGTGTGTGTGTGTTCACGCGCGAGCGTCGTCTGTTGGAAAGTAATTGCAACTACCAGTTACAATTACTTGTAATTGCTACTACCAATTACAATTACTTGTAATTGCACTAGAATTACTTGGGAATTGCAGAAATAAAATTACAATTACATGTAATGTAATTTGTAAATTGTGTAAATTGCGGACCACAATTACAATTACATGGATTCGTGAAGTTACATGTAATTGTAATTGTATTTCTGCAATTTCAAATTACAGTAATTGGTAAGTAATTGTAATTGTAATTGAAATTATATTTTGCCAAACTCTGGTGGTGGACACGTTTTTTGTCTCAATTGTGGCAAAACCGTCCCTACCATAGCGCCCATTGTCCCCTTCCACTATCGCAGTCGCCACGGAAAGTATGTTGGCACGTCTGAAAAATGCATTTTTTTTTTCTATTTTAAATCAATAATTTAGGAATTAATCGAAAATATACAATATATTATGTATGTTATTCAATGAAGTACACACTACTATGTGTAACACCAAAGATGACATAAAGTTTATAATAATGGGAGAAAAAATTAAATAATATTATTAAACAATAAGTGATCCCAAAGGTGTTGCATTAAATTCAAATTGGTACTTTGCGGGAGTGATGGTAACAATTCAATATCATTTTCACTGAAATATTTCGTCGCTAGTTTGCATTTATGTTTGGGCTCGTTATCTTGCTGGAAGATATAACCACCGTGGATGTTCATTTTTATTATTGAATCTTGTAAATTCTGTTGCAAAATATTTACACACCCTGCTCCTGTTAGTACCCCGTCTATAAAATGTAAATTGCCAAAACCATTTGCAGAAAAACAACTCCAATCGCATATCCCAAATAGCACAGGACGTCTTAAAGACGTACATTTTACGTCCAGTTTACGTCTGAAAGTTTTATGTCCTAAAAAGACGTCGGTTTAACGTCTGAAATTAGACGTTTTAAAGACGTCCTGAATGTCCGACAACAGGCGTCTTTAAGACGTCTTTGTGCTATCTGGGTACTGATCCTCCACCGTGTTTTACTGAAGGCTGTAGACGTTACTCAGATAGCACAAAGACGTCTTAAAGACGTCGGGAGTTGAACATTCAAACATCTTGAAGATGTCCCTAATGTCCTACGAATGTCTTCCGAACGTCTCCTGAACATCTTCTGTTAAGACGTCTGTTTGACGTCTAGAAGACGTTCAGGACACGTTCGTAGGACAGTTGGGAGTAGGACTTCAAGACGCCCCTAAGAAGTCTTATATGTGCGTAAATGTTAATATTAAATTAGAAGGAGGGAAGAGTAAAGATAGATTTCGACATAAACGGGTTTAAAGTTAAACCAATCAATAATAGCTTTATCAAAAGAACGCATGTGGAATTGACATAAAAAGTGTAATGAAAATAACAATTGCATTGGAATTACAATTACAATTAGAATCACAATAAAAATTGAAATTGAAATTGGAGTTGGAAGTGAAATTGAAACTGGAATTGAAATTGGAATTGAAATTGAAATTGTAGCAAAAACACTAACTCGAACAAATAATACCAATGCTAATACTTACTGCTAGATTATATGTGTATGTAAAAATCACACTGTTTATGGTCTTAAAGACGTCTTTTTAGGACGTAAGACTTTCAGACCTAAAATAGACGTAAAATGGTCGTTGTAGAGACGTCGTGTGCTATCTGGGACGATACAGAAAAATGTACGAAATTCAGTTTCTTTTTTATTCTATTGGTTTTGTACGGAGTGTATATTGTTATATTCTTGTAGTCCCACGCACACTAAAAAAACCAACAAATGCTTAAATAAGTGTAAATATTTCATGACTATTTTTATTGCACTTGGTCTTCTTCCTTTGTAAACATTCGGAAACCAATGTCATGGATTTTTTGGAGATACTAGAATTTGAAAAGTCAGTTTTTGTATAAAGTATAAACGCGTTACTCTCTATATTATGAATATTATAATGCGAATCTGACGTACCACCGTCCCAGTTGTCGCGTGGTACATCGTATTACCCAAGGTAATCGCACGGAGATATGTAAGGCCATAGGTACACTACACTCAAATACATAGTACACTCGCGCATACATACGTTTTACTACGTCACAGTGGCAACTACGATGCTTACGCTCATTTTCTCTACCCAAATCGATATTATTGACCGGCCAAATGAGTAGCAATCCGTGTCACGGGAAATACACTGTAGTTGTAAATTCATTCATTTTCTTCCCTATAAATATCAAAATAGCGGCAATCACAAAAATAACATACGAGGTTGAATATTTTTTTTTTTAACAAATACATTAAAATTAAGATCTTATTGTGAAATACGTAATTGTGGCAGATTTTGTATTCGATTTCATGTAATCTATATACTGTGGTGATATTGTATGTATACTTAATACATATAAATTATCTTTATTTATAATCGTTTACAGTTATTATATGTTTTGTAAAATCTAAGGAAGTATGTATGTTAAACAAATTAATAAGAATGATATCTCGTCTCTATCACAAAGAACGATTTAATTGGCGATACAATGTTTTTTATTGGCCATTATTGAAAATAATATGATTAGCATAAAACATAGTTAGATTCGCATAAATATCAACCACGTAACTACTATTATGAAAGCAAAGTTAAACGATTGGGAGAAAAAAAAATGAAAGGAGTGCATTTAAAAATATTTTTTTACACAGTTTGGTAGACAAAATAATGGTAATTATTTACATTAGGGGCTTCCTCACCGATTTTGACAACGTTGAAATATGTTGTCAAGGTCATCATTCTGAACAACTTTTTCCTATACATGTTACCGCCGCTCTGTTTTAGTTTTCGAGATATTCATAAAAAAGTTTCAACATCTCAAAAAGTGATCGGAGTAGGTCTGGGTTATATAATATATAATATACAATATACAATGTACAATGTATAATATATAATATATAATATACAGGGTGTCCCAAAATTCCTTCAATAGCCGGAAATGGGTGGTTCCTGAGATTATTTGAAGCAACATTTTCCTTTGCAAAAATGTTATCCGCGGCTTTGTTTAGGAGTTATTAACAAAAAACACGGACCAATCAGAGTACGATCTAGACGCGAGTTGGCAAAGTCGGCCCGGCGCGCGAACTGTCTATTGGCCAACTGTTCCAACTCTTAAACAAAGCCGCTGATAACATTTTTGCAAAGGAAAATGTTACTTTAAATGATCTCAGGGACCTCCCATTTCCGGCTGTTGAAGGAATTTTGGGACACCCTGTATATTATGAGAGTGAGACCCTGTTTTCTCTTATCTCCACAGCGTGTGTAGAAGCAAAATGTAAACAGACGCAGCGCCGGGACAGCCTTACGTTGCCTCAGAGTGTGCAGGAATACGAAAAATTTAATACAGTATTAGCGATAGTTTTCTGCGAATATTTCGAAAACTAAAATCGAGCGACGGTAAAATGTATAGGAAAAAATTGTTCAGAATGATGACCTTGACAACATATTTCAACGTCATCAAAATCGGTGAGGAAGCCCCTAATGTAAATAATTACCATTGAATTTTTTCCAGGTGCTGATCTCACCCCTTTAATCTAACAAGTAGCACGAAAAAAATAGAAAAGCATCTAGTGCTAAAGTAACTAACACTCAAAAAACGGAAATACCAACTTTAAACTTTTTTTGTCCACCACGGTATACCAATTAAGAAATCGATTGAATGGAAACCTGGAATAACGCCTCTACAGGGCGTCCCAAAAAGTGCCGGATTAAGCCAGCGCGAGGCCCGAAGCAAATGCTATGACGAGGCTTTGTAACAGGGCCGCTCGTGTGCAAATGTAGCGCACCTCTTCAACAAACACAATGAATGACCATTTTTTTTTTAGCATAAATATCTGTACCCCCTGGCATAGACAAGCGCTTATGTATCGGCGCCTCTTCAATGAAGCGCCCGTGTGGGGCCCTTGTTTCTACGGGGCTTAATCCGGCACTGGTGGTTCCGCAATTTATATCCCAAGAAAGAAACTATACCTTTATCACCAGCAAAACTTTCTACAAGAATCGTCTCTTATCCTCTTGTCATTACGAAAATTAGCTTACTATACAAAGTGTCCCAAAAATATTATACTTTTTGAAAGGGATGATTCTTGAGATCATCTGGAGTGACTTTTTCCTTTACGAAAATGTTCTCTGCGGTTTTGTTAAGAAGTTATTGACGAGAAACTCGGACTAATCGAATGCCAGCGCCAGCGAATGTCAACGCCAGGGTCAACGCGAATCGCTATAGTAGCGCTCTGATTGGTCCGTGTTTTTCGTCAATAAATCCTTAACAAAACCACGGAGGATATTTTCGTAACGGAAAAAGTTGCTTCAAATGACCTCAGGAATCATCCCTTTCAAGGAAGTACAACATCGTTGGGACACCCTGTATACAATTGATAAAGGAAAGAGGAAATGTACGGAAAAGTAAAACGAAGCTACCGGAGTGATCGTGATATAAAGTCGAGAGCTGACTTTTCGGTTCTGTTCTTGAGAAGAGTAGGTCAAAGTGTTCGGAGGACCTTGCGACCCTTCCTTCTATTGCACCCTGATCGAGTTTCTCCATTGGATGGAAAAAGGTGGTAGTGCATTTGTGCTGTGTAAGGAAGACAAAATTCAGTGTCGGAAAACCATCCTGTGGTCGACTCGGTTCTCCACCTAAGACTTTCACTTGGCCTTCACTCGGGTCACTGTAATGGCCCAAGCGAGGGTCTCTGGCAAATCCAAATTCCTGAACCTCAACTTTCCCGCAGAGTTGACCAGAATTACAATTGAATTACTCCAGGAATTATAATTGCAAAGTGATTAAATTACATTGTAATTCAGTCACATTGTACAATAATTTATAATTCAGATTTTCATTCAATTAAATTACAATGTAACTCGCGTAATTGTAATCGGAGTACAATTATAAAATAGCGTTACGTATTATGAACGAGGACGAGGAATAATAAAACACGTATATGAAAGAAAAACATAAAAATACAGGGTGGGGCAATAACTACTAGCACCTCAGATATCTTCGAAACTATAAGTTTCACAGAAATATTTGCTGAAATAAAATTGCACAGTACGAAGGGGGCCATCCGGTGGCGATAATAGTTTTTTTTGCAGGTGGTAGTACTTCGGAAATTTGAAGGTCACCCTCATTTTTTTTTTAATGAATGGGTATTTTTTAATACATCAATCGATGCAGGTGGACATTCGTTATGAAAAAGTACAAACCTATGTGTAGCGGCCTGCGCTGGGCAACGTTTTATGATAGAGACATCGCTATTGTGCAGTGGGCCCGGTACGTGACTTGTAGTTTGGCTACGGCGTTGGGACTGTCAGCGTTCAACGTATTGAAATTGTCGTCCGTACCCGGGTACCCTCGATGCGTAAAACGGTTAAAATAATCGTCCCTCCGGGTCAGCGCGGCTGGCTGCTTGAAGCTGCGGAAAATGTTCGGTTTTGGCGAATCCTTGGGACCTAGACTTAGCTCCGACCACCCCCAAATCGCCGAAAAAGTATGGGTGAAACCCCGTCTAGGTGGGGAGGACCGAGGAGATAAATATGCGTGCTCTTGGTTCTCCAGTTAGACTGCATCGTATACCACCAGATAGACTCCACCCGAAACAATTTCGCTCTCAAGCTTTGTATATTTGAATATAGTTGTATATAGTATTCTCAATTGCTTTATTCCTTCCAAGTGGGAAGGTGGTCCTTCGAGTTGAAATCCTTAGCGGGCACCTCGCAGTGCAAATACATTAAAGCTCCGAACGATCAACCACTGATCAACCGCGGACAACAAACACAATGTATGTCGAAAAGTTCGTAGTTCTGGAGATATTTCAATTTAAATAATGCTAAAACACCATTACTGTCGTACTAACATAAGACGTTAGCGTTTACTTACTAGTTTTTTCATTATAATAATATAAAGTTTTTTGTTAAAAAAAAAAATTTTTTCAGACGCAGTTTTCTTCTTTCTTGAGAATGGTCCACATAGGGATTGAAACGTTGAAAGTTTAATTTAACTTGCACAATTTGCTTTTTTGTAATTACATGATCGAACCGATGTGCCGAGAACACTATCACATCATTTGTTTAACAATCATACGATCGATAATAGGAAGAATATTTACTTACTAGTGTAACGTCTTAGTACGACTACTTACTACGACTTAGTAGTTTTTAGTTTTCGAGATGTTTGCAAAAAACTATTGCTAATACTGTATTGTAATACATGTGAATAAAATGAGTTGTGGTTAGATCGTGGAGGGGCGGAGATCTGGATATGAAAATCCAGGAGTAGTCTTGCAAAATTGAAAGCTCACCCTATACAGGGTGGTCCGTTTATAAGTAAGGTCACCTAAATATCTCTTCAGGTTATTGTGATGCAAAAAATATTTGTTACGTAATGTGCATGGCGTCGATGAATTTTTTCCCAAGGACATTTTTTCGGAGTCTTCAAGGTCATGGATGCTTTTTGATACATAACACCATTTTTTTTTATTGAAAAAAAATATTCGTGCCAGATATTTGGTCCATTGACAACATGCACATTAAGTAACAAATATTTTTTGCATCACAATATGGTGAAGAGATATTTAGGTGGCCTTTCTTAAGGGGACCAATCCGGATTTGACCTCGAAATTAGTTTGAGCTCCGTCCAGTAGAGGAGCGGGGTACAATTTCTACAGTTGAATGTCGAGAAGTACAGCAGCGCCAACGGGATACCATCTCGGCGGTGACAGCAGTCACTGTATCAGTAAAGGCACACGTACGCGCTGCCCGAGCGGTGAATGTGTGAGTGCCCCGCGCGGTACGGTTATCACGCCTGCAGAGCCTCCCGGGCAGATATCAAGCTGCCGAATAATGTAAATTACGCCTCGAAAACGCAAAAGTAGACCACTTTGGCAAGCTCGCGCAGTAGATTGATCTTTTATCTATCGATTCTGACTACGTAGGGCCCGCAAATGTGCATTACCGAAACGTAATTTGTCAAGGACCGGACCCTTGCCTTGCACAATGCGCCTAGGCACACGTACGCGCTACCCGAGCGGTGAGTTGTGTGCCACACATTCTCACTCGAGCACACCGACTGACACCGACGCAGCATCACGTCAACCGTATAACTGTTTTACTGATACAGTGACTGAATCCGGGTGACTGTCGCGACTAAATCATGAGAAACAGACGTAAGCGCTCGTAGCGGAAAAGATGCCGAAGCTATACTTTCACAGAACGGTCCCGTTTGAGGTGTACTTCTGCCCTTGACAAATTGCTGTTTTAAATTAGTATGGTTTAACATAATAATCGTTGCATAGACAATGTATGTGTCCCCGCTAGTGCGCGAGCTTCCAACCTTTTCTATAAAGATCCCACTTCTCTCGATATTTAAGAAAATTTATGCCTCTTGATAGTGGCAGCACTGTCGCGCCGGCAATGCTTCTCGCCGCTCCGCTACAAGCTGCCGAATAATGCAAATTACGCCTCGAAAACGCAAAAGTTGACCAGTTTCGCAAGCTTGCGCAGTAGATTGATCTTTTATCTATCGATTCTGACTACGTAGGGGACCCAAATGTGCCCATGATTTGTCAAGGCCTGGACCCTTGCAATCCTCGTGTACGTATACAGTATCTAGCGGTGTGTGAGTGTGCCACCACACTCTCGCTCGAGCCGGATCGGCCCCCTTAAAGGGACCACCCTGTTATGTATCACTAAAGTGAGACTCTGTTTTCTCTCTCATCTCCACATCGTGTTTACAAAAAATAATATTACAAGAATACGAAATATTCAATACAGTATTAGCAATAGTTTTTTGCGGATACAAGATGTATTGATGCTTTCGGCGCACTGGTTCGATCAATTTTTACTTCAAAGCCATTTTGCAATTTAAATTAAATTTCGACGTTTCGATTTTGTCGTGTTTTGCACGTGTTTTGCCGTTCCAAAGTAGTTAAAATAATTTCATTAAGCAAGTGAGTGACGGAGTACACAATTAGATATTCAATGTTTAATTTACTGATGGTAATAGTCGATACTATTTATTTTGTTTGATAATTCACAGACGCAGTCATTAACGTTCTTGAAAATGATCTAAACATAGATCGAAACGTCGAAATTTAATTTAAATTTCAAAATTGCTTTGAAGTAAAAATTGATGGAACCAATATTTTTTGCCGATATCTCGAAAACTAAAAGCGCGACTCCCCCTCCCAAAAAAAAAGAATGTTGGAAAAGGAAAAAGTTCATCAAAATCGGAGAGGAGTAAATAATTTGTAAATAAATATAATATAAATGTACTTTGATAATAATTACCTTTTTTTTGTACTAAGTATCAAAGTTTCATTTCTGGTAGTATGTATTTCGTAGTTCATATTTGCCTAAAACGCTAATCTTTTTTCAAACATACTGTCCGAAAGTTTGTTCGATTTTGGCATATATGTAGACGATACATTAATATTAGTATCGTTGCTGAGGACAGTTGGCAAGAAAATTTGTTTAATGAATAATAGTTTAATGAATAATAAGTAATAATTTAGTATTATTAATAGATACAAAAATACATTTTCGGTTATTATTTGTCAGTATAAATAATAAGTGAAATTGTATTTGTAAATTACAATTAACTTTATTATTTTAAATAATTTATTTAAACTCTCTCTCTCTCTTGCACAAATAATAAATAATTGTTTTTGCTTTTTATTTGAATATCCAAATAACAAATAACTTGTTATTTTAATTTTTATTTAAATAATTATTTACTTAAATATATTGCCCAACTCTGCAGTTTGTACGTTCCGTATACTCTTTCAAACAAAATAACATCTTTAACCCTAAATAACTAAACTATAGCATGTAGAAATAACGGCGCCAATTAGAAACATGAATATAATATACAGAGTGTCTCACTTAAGTGAGACCCCCAGTATATAGTCTTTAATTTTGACAAAATAAACAATTTTTGTGTGTAATTTGATCAATGGATGTCGATAGTCTTCGTGCTACGAAAGACGATTTCTACAAATTGACAGGTATTAATATTTCTCGAAAAGCTTGCATTTCAAGGTCATTTGAAGGTTATGACACAGTACATATTTGTGTGTATTTTTTTATGAACTATGCGATGCGCAACACGAAAATGTATGGACTTATTAAAAAACACATTGATAACCTTGAAGACTAGAAGAAAGAACAATATATTAAAAAAATTACCTCTGTGGGATACTAACCACTTTTTTTTTTAATTAATAATAGTAATTGAAGCATTTAGTGGAAATTTATGAGGAAATTAACTGGGTGAAATATGAAACAGTGAAAAAAATCTAAGAGCGTTTTCACGTTGTTTCCAACGTTCAAAGACCAGTAAGAGATGAAATGAATTTTTATTTAATTCCCACAATCGATTCGAAATATTTCTATTTTGCATAAAGATCCGCAGTCGAGTCATAACATTTAGGTCGTCATATTTACAAACACTTAGTTACCTAGGTTGTATTTGTGCTATTGTGTTCAGTTAGTTTAGATGTCAAAAGGATTAGTTTACTAGATAACGTATTTGTGCTATTGTGTTCAGTTAGTCTAGATGTCAAAAGGATTAGTTTACTAGATAACGTGTAAAACCATTTTTGGGAAAATTGTTGTGTGTATTTCTCCCTTCGAACAAAACAATGTTTTCCCCTAGCAATTTTTCCCTATCATAAAGAATAAGCCCAAAGTCGAAAAATTTAATTCATTGTGTCATAGTACCTATATTATTACAAACTGGGCAGCCTTTACGTTCATTGTGATAAAGTTGTTTTCATTTCAATTTACTCTTTCATCATGACGTTCTCAGGACTATTCATAATGGAAAAGTCACCCAATGAGAAGGATATTACCAATTTCGATGTTCGTAATGTGTTTTAATAAGAGCGTAATAAAAAGAAACTTGACTGCGGCATATTACTTCCAAAGTTCAATTGACCTTTATGCAAAACAGCGAAATACTATTGTCGGAGAGACATACAGTCGGGAACAAAATTAACTGGATATAGTTTAAAAACTAAAAACTTTTTAAAAATCAGAACAAATGATTTGAGTTTTTTTAGACGTTGGAACTACTAGTTTACTAGGTAATGTCCCGAAGACGATTTAAACACGTCTCTAAGACGTCTGCAGTTGGACATTCAGACGTCTTAAAGATGTCCCGAATGTCCTACGAACGTCTTCCGAGCGTCTCCTGAACTTCTTGTGTTAGGATACGGTACGTCTTAACGACGTGTTGAACACGTCTGTTTGGCGTCTAAAAGACGTTCAAGAGACGTTCGTAGGACATTCAAGAGGTCTTTAAGACGTCCCTACGAAGTCTTGAAGGATCATAAAAAAGTTAATTAAATTGAAAGAAGGGAAGAGTAAAAATAGGTTTCGACAAAACCTAGTTTAAAGATAAACCTAGTTTTATCAGAAGAACGCCTGTGGAATTGACATAAAAATTGTAATAAAAATTACAATTGCAATTAAAATCACAATAAAAATAATAAAAATTACAATTTCAATAAAAATGGAAAAATTTAAGTTGAAATAGAAATTTAAATTGAAGTTGAAATCGATGTTGAAATGGAAGTTGAAATGGAAAAATTGAAGTTGAAATCGAAGTTGAAATTGAAGAGTTGAGTTAAAATTGAAGTTGAAATTGAAGAGTTGAGTTAAAATTGAAGTTGAAATGGAAAAATTGAAGTTGAAACTGAAAAATTGAAGTAGAAGTTGAAATTGAAGAGTTGAAAATGAAATTGAAATTGAAATTGAAAAAGTGAAGAGTTTAAAGTTAAACCCAGCTTTATTAGAAGGAGGCGTGTGTGGAATTGACACAAAAATTGTAATAAAAATAATTGCAATTAAAATCACTATAAAAATAAAAATTGACGAGTTGAAATTGAAGTTGAAATTGAAAAATTGAAATTAAAGGAAAAACACTAACTGGAACAAATACTACCAATGCTAATTCTTAGTGCTACATTATGGCAATATATAAAAACCACATTGTTCATGGTCTTAAAGACGTTTTTTTAGAACGTAAAACTTTCAGACCTAAAATAGACGTAAAGTGGACGTCTTTAAGACGTTGTGGTCTGAGACTTTAAGACGTCGTGTAGAAAAATACTTTTGAATTTGCCATTACTCAGAATTTCAAACGTTAAACCTTGGATTTTTGCAATTTTTTCATCAAAATATGCAGGATTACTTTAAAAAAGTCCAAAATTGTTGGTCTCGTCAGGTGATATTTAGCCGAAAAAGGTGTTTAGAATTAGTTTAGGAATGACCGCTTCTTTTTCCTACATTTTTTCTTCGACAACCTGCATAGTGTGCTACTTATCCCACAGTATATTTAAATTTTCCTATCCTGCATCTTATATCGGTATATACGGCCCTGTATGACATAAGAATAGATCCGGAATGGTTTGACAGAAATTTCTGACATCTCCCGGCACACTGCAATATTCTTTTTTTAGTTCGCGATGTTGATCAGAGGCGGAGTTGAAACCAATTCAATTTCTTCTAGAGATTGAGTTCTGATGGTATCAAATGCACAATAGAAGTTTATTGACACCATAGTTCCATTCGCTAGCTTGCCTAAAATACTTTTGACGGCTGTGGTGAATTGATTATGTCATTCTTACTGATATGCCTGAAAGCGAATGCAACAGTTAAGTTCAATATTTTTTTCCCGGAGTATTTGATATCTAGTAATTAATCTAGTATCTACTATCTACAAAATAATCAGGGATCGTAACCAACGCCTAACCCGAATATAAATATAGTACTACTAAATATAGTACAATATTAAAGCAAACAAAAATATGTAAATACTAATTTCATAGAATTGTAGAATAATATTTTATAATGCCTACAATAGTAATAAAGAACAACATAAAGAAAACTCATTAACTACTAAATGTATTTGTTCTTAAAACCATAATATGATCTAAAATATCATGGTTTAATCCAGCTCCATTGTCGTCTAAGATAAATTTCAAGCCAAAAAATAGTCTTTCAACCGATACTTGAGTTGGTATTTAGCACAGCATGTACAACATTTGCAAGTTCTCTTAATTCCGGTAGTCCATGTTTCTGCCGATATTGTATATTTTCTTTTTTTTTTGTCGATTCTTGTCGTTTGAGAGAAAGCGTCGACCTACTGTCAATTTTATATTGCATCCGTTAATAAGGCACGCGGACTTGTCGTCTACGTTAAATATGAAGTACTCACGCACAGGATGTTGCATTATACAAATAAATATTTATAAAATCAAACTTTCAATTTGATATATGTCGCGATATACCGTCAATTCGTATACTGAATTCACTTTTTTTTGTGATTGTTAACACCTTATATACCAGCCTGGGCATTTTTGTCTCAATTGAGACAAGACCGTCCCCACCGTAGCGCCCAGTGTCCCCCACCAGCATCCGCCGTTACCGTATACCGAACTTAACAAAATACGATCGGGAAACAATCCGGACGCTGATGTGGGAGTGCAACAATGTATGATTGACGTGTCATTTGGCACGCTCGCGGAGGTCTTGAAGTGGTGTCTATATATTTACAATAATATATTTAAGTGATTTATCACAGTAATAAATTGATTATACTTTACAACTCAATACATATATTGGTAAAGTATTATATTATTATTGCATATTATTTCATGTTAATATGATCATAATTAGTAGACAGTAAATTTATCGTAAATATCCGTTACATGCTACATCTAAGAATCAGTATCAGTAACCCGCTTTGTAAGAGCGTGTTAACCAGGTTAACCGAACAACGACGCCCTCTGTAAACCGGTTATGCGGGTTACTCCCGGATTACAAGAACCGAGCCCGGTTACGGTTACGGTTAGGATCCCTGAAAATAATAGCGTTCACAGTTGCAGTATTAATACATACAACGCAGTCTCTTAGAAAATGTGATAAAATAGTATTGTAATTTAGAAAAAGTTGGAAATTTTCCAAATATATGTTCTAGTGCCATTCAAAATTTTGGGAATATTTTATACATAAGTTTATACATATTATACATAAAATGTACTTAAATACATACAATATAAATAGAATAATGTATATCAATTGTATAAATAATATACATGTACAGGGTGTTTCATTTAACATGGATTCGGAAATATTTAAGTTACTTTCATTGATACGCAAAATTGTGACAGGACGAAGTTGTTGGCTATAGAATGAGGCATATTGTGGTCTGTGAATTTTTTTCAAGGTCGTTCCCACCGCTGATTTTCAAGGTCATTGACATTTTTTTGCAGATTGACATGTGTTTTTTATAATGCGATGTTGTAGTGGGCATCAAGACGAATTCAACGGTACACATACAGTATCCAATACTAAGACGTTGAAACATCCTTGAACGCATTCAAAAATGCCATGAGCCCAATAAAAAAATTTACCACGGTAAATCGTACATCTTCTCATTCAAGGACGTTTCAA
Source organism: Lasioglossum malachurum (assembly GCA_028455605.1). Taxonomy (NCBI): domain Eukaryota; kingdom Metazoa; phylum Arthropoda; class Insecta; order Hymenoptera; family Halictidae; genus Lasioglossum; species Lasioglossum malachurum. The sequence continues at coordinate 14,720,966 of CM052319.1, forward strand.
GGTCTTAGAAAGTGATAATTCCTTGTTTTCCGTAGAAAATCGTTTTACATACGATGTCTCCTCATCGTGAAATTACGTATCCATTAAACTTTTCCTTCAACTTTCATAATAAAATTTAACAATTTGTACACGTTGCTGCGCTGCACAGCGTTCTACGATAATTTGTTTATGTTTTCTGATGGGATATTTTGGAAACAAATAAAGATATGCCAAATCCTTTCGCAATGCCATCTGTCGGAAGATGTGACACTTAATTTGGATAACCCTTTAGAAGTTTCATTCAATCTTTGATCATCCTGTTTATAACAAATAAATCAGTCAATCATTTCCGGATTGCGATGATCCAGGTTTAAAGGATGTTTTCCTTTCTGCGACCAGAATGCTCTATCACATCAACGTTTCAAGGAAAAGTGTGGTGCATGCTTGGCATTTGAGAACCCTTCGCAGCCGTCGCGACGCTTCGGTTCGTCTCCGTCGACCTCTTGTTGTGCCACTTCTTCGGAGACGCGAATTCATCGCTCACCGCGTGCAAACGACGTAAATCAGTGAGATGAGTACGGATTCTCGTAGCAAGAACCTTTGCGGCACCCACAAAAGCTCGTGCCAACAATTGGTTCGCCACGATAGCTTCTCTTAAGAATAGCTTTTTCGCTAATTTAACTTTGTTTTCGAATTCTTACGCTGTCCTGAGAAGATGCGAAGATTACTGTAATGTCGTGATCCTGATTAAACCCGTCAGATTGTAAAGTTGAGTAAGTGTATTGATGATATTGAACAAAATATGTTATACGGCGGCTTCACTTTGAAAATGTCCATGTGGACCTCATTTTTCAACTATCAAGTTTGGAGCACACAGCTTCCTAAAATTGTAACATTTCGTGAAAAAACGGTACAGTGAGAGTCAAAAGAGAGTATAATGTTGCCACCTCAAATATCTTTGTTGTTTTCAAAGATACGTCAAATGTCTGAAGGACAAAGTTGAATGGTAAAATGCGGCTCATACGATAGCAAAAAATTTTTGTTTTTATGTAATTTTTTTAGAGATATGAAGGTCACCTTTATTTTTTTAAATGGAATGATATATTTTTTAATACATTAATCGATGCAGCTGGACATTCGTTATAAAAAAGTACTAACCTATGTATGTCGAATAGTTGGTAGTTCAGGAGATATATCAATTTAAATAACTCTAAAACACCATTACTGTCAATACTAATTGTAAGACGTTAGCGTTTAATTACTTGTTTAACGTCTTAGTACGAGAGTAATGGTGTTTTAGAGTTATTTAAATTGAAATATCTCCTGAACTACCAACTTTTCGACATACATAGGTTAGTACTTTTTTATAATTAATGTCCAGCTGCATCGATTGATGTATTAAAAAATATATCATTCCATCTAAAAAAATGAAGTTGACCTTCATATGTCCATTATGCATTTCTTCCTAACACCAATAGCAGCTGAGTTATTCAGGTGGCCTGTTTGTAGCGCCTCACCCTGTATATTGAACGATTCGTCACTGTATCCTGATCAGTTTCATATATGTAAGTGAAGTGTGAATTGGTCAACAAATCGTGGATTTATTGAAGTTTTTGGGAATTAGTTTGGTGTGAAGTCAGTGTCTCCTGTTGTGTTTATCATCAGCGGTTCGACGTGTAGGTGCACTAGGGTAGTCCTTAGCTATAGGAGCCCAAAATTTGTTTAATGATTTTTATCTTTCTCCCCCAAAATATGACACTTGTTGAAAAAATCGGCGCGCTTGAAAATTATTTATTTTTGAAACTTGGTTTTCTCCATTATATGTAGTATATCGTAAATATACATCCCTATATATCGTTGAATCTGTCTTTCAATGCTCTATAACGATGTGCAAATAAAGTACAAGGTCATCGTAGATCATCAAAATTTTTCTTCAGCATTATATTTGCTTCGTCTAATAATACAACTTTTGTTTGACACATTTTTTCATATATTTATTAATAACAAAGATTTGATTTCTCGTTAATTTCGAATATGATTGTGATCAGCTATTTTGGAAGAATTACTGAACGCTTGTAAATAAAATTAGAATTTCTTAAATGTATAATAGTTACATTTTTCTGTATTGCCTCCAAGAATATAGTTAAAATTTATCAACCAGACTTAGGAGTGAACGCATATAAGGCAGCGTGAGAGTCGCGCCACTACCAGGAAGCCAGCTACCGGGTGCAAATCGTAAAATAAAATCGTAAAACAATGTGATTATGTAGAATTCCTTGAACAGATGATTATTTTCCTTGGTGGATCTGGTCCAAAAGTAAACCATTTTTACTATTCCTGGAGCTGTCCACCATGCTAGATGAATGGCTCTCTAAAGCCATATATGTACTAAAAATATATTTACTCCGCCACGAAGTATCAATAAGCAGCGAAGATATTGTAGGAATTAGAGATATATGTATATTTTTGGCGAATTTATACATAGAAGCATGGTTTAATGCTCCGATTCCAGCTATAGCTCCACGTCAAGATTTAGAATTTTTAAAACAGCTTGACGACTATAAAAAAATTTATGTAAACGTAAGCCGAATAGGATTACATACATTTGGGGGGCATTTGTGACACTTAACACCAAAATGTACAGCATTATGTTTTTTTGACGCTGGTGTGTCATGTGACAAAAGAAAGCTTATGGTAGAAAGTTTCAGGAACGATGAAGTAACATTTTCTTCGAAAAAAGTTTTTCTAAAAGATGTAGATAATCTTGCCAATATCGACCTAGAAAATTTCATTTTTGCAGAAAGACTCGTCAGTCTGCGAAGATGAGGAAACTTATGAAACAGGTCTAAAAATAGTAAAAACTTTGAAAATCGTTAACGATACTGCAGAGCGAGGTGTAACGTTGTGATATCGGAATATAATATAATACAATTGTACATAAAAGGTATTATCGATTATGACAACCCTAACTGCGTGTAGTGACTACATTATTTAAACATCTTTGTTATTAATAAATATATGAGAAAATGTGTCATAGAAAAGTTTTGTACCTTGTACTTACCTTGTACTTTATTTGCACATATTTATAAAGCACGGGAAGACAAATTCAAAGATATATAGGAATGTATATTTACGATATACTATAATGGAGCAAACCAAGCTTCAAAAATAAACAATTTTCAAGCGCGCTGCGGCATGGGCATCCATTGTCCGATCGAGCTGAAATTTTGCACATATCATTTTTTCACCAAGTGAAAAAATTCGAAAGTTGTGTGACGGTTACAGAACCGATCTCTTTTGACTTTCTCACGAAAATCTCTTTGAGATCGTCTCTGACAGGAAGCGTCCCTAGATAACAGAATCATATCTCAAGTCCCCTTTTAACGAAGACCGAACTCTGGCTCGACTTAATGGAAGATGGCAAAAAACGAGATTCTGGCACTACGCGACTTTAGATAATTAATAGATCACCCCACTCATTTTAGGGGTATATAAACCCGTGCATTTCTACGCTCGGGGGCTAGTACCTTCGTAGTCACGAATCTTGTCACGTCGTGCTGTATTCTCGTAGAATCAATTTCCAGTTAGATCGGGCTAAAATACCCCTTCGAAACAACGTCAACCGTATAGATTCCGCGTGTTCGGCATAAAATCTATTAGGCATTCTTTTATAATTGATTCGAGACCCCCGCATTTGCTAGTGCGTCAAACTGAGCATATAGTTAGGTAACTATTCAATTCTATTTCAATTCTTATTTCTTATTTCTTATATATTTGTGTTCTTTGATAATTAGAGCAAAATTATTAAACCCATTATTATCGTCCAATATCCTAATAGAATATTTGAACGTTCCCACACGATACAATCTTACCGTTCGGGTTGTATCAACTAGATTATACTAGTTACGAGGGCCACTAACAATTCCTGACAACTGTGTGTCTCAACTTGGAGTGTTTCTCTCCTTACCATCACTGATTGAGTAACTATGTCTCAAGCGAAAAAACTGATATGCTAAGGATGTGGGATAGCAGTAGCAAAGCCTGTCACTTGTATATCTTGTGACATTGCATCACATCCTGCTTATGTTCACAGAATTCAGCAACCCTTTTATAAGGGAAAGCTGTTAAATTGCGGAGATGATCTAACATCCACTGCCATTGGCTCGCCTGCCGCACCAACTCACGGCATTGTAATATCGCCGAATGATGATTTGCTGAATAAGATCGATGCACTAAATACTTGACACTAAATTCGGCAAAGTTTCCGTTTATCCCTAATGCCAGAATTGGATGAAATTTTGGAAATAGGTTCTTTTTTTACTAAAATGATGATTGCCAGAAGGATTTTTGGCGACTCGCTTTATGACGACTGGCCAAAAATCCTTCCGGCAATCATCATTTTAGACAAAAAAATCTATTCCCAAAATTTCATCCAATTCTGGCATTGGGGATAAACGGAAACACAGCCCTAAATTCTTCAAATTAAAAAAATGAGCTGAGGTCTGAGCTTGACGCTAAATTCTCCAAATTAAAAAATGAGCTGGTGGTTTTTCAATCGAATCTTGAACTGCTAAACAACTTTGGATAAATATGTATTAAAGTTGTCTTAAGGATGTTCTGGAGGTACAATGGGAGACAAAAGTACAAGAGATTCGAAATCCATCAATATATTGGCAATGAAAGCCATTCATGAGTTTGCATTAAACTTTTGCGAATACTGTACTCTCTGTAGCTATATTCAGTGGTCTACACTTGTCGCGCTTCCATGCTAGTGAGAGACAACACGATAAATTTGACGGTTTGTAACAGTTTATAATTTTTTTGCTCTGTAACTGTTTAGTGAATCCTAATAAATTTTGAACATAATTAATTACATAATTTTTACTACATATAAAAAAAAACTGGAGTTTCTAGTTGTGTTTTTTCAAGGTTTAAATAGGGTTTGAAGTGGAATTTTATGAATTCTCCATAAGAAGACGTGTTAAAATGCAAAAACTGTAAGTTGTTATAATTCTTAAACGGTGCAGTGAATCGAACTCAAACTTTGGTAATTGCATTAATTTAGTGAGAATTATGTCTTGTCAAATTTTCAAAAATGTTGTTGCGTTTTTATATTGCCTCCAGAACATCCTTAAATTATAATCTATTCTAATTTAAATTCTTTTTCTACAATTACCTTATATACAGCGTGTCTCACCCGATTTTTGACATCTTGATTAACTAGCTCGTAACTTACTCGTAGCAAACAATGTGTCAGACGAAACTTGTGTGGTTTCGAGGATGACATAATTCCATGTTAAGAGCTTTTTTGGAAGGTGGACGCATAAAGGTCATTTGAAGGTCAACTTCGTTTTTTTTTTAGAGGAGTGACGTATTTTTTAATACATCAACGGATGCAGCTCGACGTGATTTCAAAAGTGCCGTGGTGTAAATGTTTAGTATGTTGCACCATTTTTGAAAATAAATAAAAGCAAACGCATTAGTATAACAGTAATGGTGTCTTAAAATTATTTCTATTGAAGTATTTCCTAAACCATTAACTTTTCTATATAAGTATGTTAATACTGTTTTACAATTAATGTCGACCTGCATTCATTGATGTATTAAAAAATACATCATTCTATTTGAAAAAACAAAGTTGACCTTCATACGACCTTCACGCGTCCAGATATGAAAAAGCTCATAACACTGCAGGTAGATTCTACAGGTCTTAATCTTTCTAGGAGCAAAGTATAAATTACAATAAAAGACGTGCGTAGAAAGATATCAATAGAAAAAGATATGATTACACATATTTTATTTGCTTAAGTCTATCTAGCATCTGGATTCATATAAGTGGTAATATAATTAATGGACATAGTTAACGTTGAGGGAAATAATACTCGGAGAATAATCATGTAAAAAAAGACTCATTTGAACGGTACAGTTCGTTGACTCCATTGAGAGCACCCGTTATTTTGTGAGCGGTCATGGAATCGGTATATCAGTATCACGCTATGATGAGTGGCAATTACGAACGTGGAGCATGTCAAACCGTGTCAAATTTCCTACTTGCTCAACGTACATTGATCGGTCGTATTACGAATGTCTGTCACAGGACGTTCCAGGTTAGAGAATTGCATCATTTCAAAGTGATACGCGCGCGTCGAAAAGAAAAATTTTTATATTGCTATTTGGTCAGTCGAACATTAAAATATATTTTCTGCGAAAGAATAAGGTCTTCATTAGTGCCCACATTATTATAAAATATAACACACCCAACTTTTGTTACACGGTAGATATGTTATTATATAATGGGATAAGTAATGGAAACTCAACTGTATGAGTTTTGAAACATGTACGGACAGGGTGTAAACAAATTTTATGTAACCAGTACCAGAAATGGATTCTACAGATCTGTTAACAATGGATCACATTTGACCTTGACACTTTTTTCAAGGTTAAGATTTTCACTGTACAGAAAAAATGTGGTATTTTTATTGTGTCCCACATATGAGAATACAATATATGTAAGTACCTTCGAACTAGTTGGTTATCGAATCAGTTCAACGAAAAAATTATTTCATCAGTTCTTTTCACAAAAATCGATGTTTTGTGCACCGTGCAGGCCTGTCACTTGAAGATCGCGTACCGTACCGAACCGAATCGAACCGAATACGGAGGACTTCAATGCACGGTGTACCATCACATTGGCCATCCGGGCAGGGAGATCCAGTCACCAACCCAGACCAGTTCCTATTCCAGTCACTCGTTACCTCGCGATCGGGAATTATTACGCGATAATGTCACGTACCGCCCGAAGTTACATTGTAAATCCGTGTCCGCCTGAAACCGTTAACCGCGTTGTTCTACCGAGAACCCCGTCTTCGCGAGTTTGCCGGCAGCGAGCACCAGTGCCAAAGATAACACTCGTGTGATTCTTTCAAGACCTGTGTACCCCATCCCGTCTTTCCATTTCGGTGATCTTCCTTCCAGCTTCGAACCCCGGCTCGGCGAGCTAATCGGCATCTTAAGGAAGAATATCAGACGACAACCATCACCGGAAGAACAGCCCTGTTACAATAATGAAAGTAATGGATAAAGTAACAAATTATGAAAATATGTTTATTTGAACAATTATTTCAACAAAAAATTGTTATTGAAATAATAATGAAAGTAATGAATAAATTAACAAATTATAAAAATATGTTTATTTGAACAATTGTTTGAAATTTCAAATAATAATGAAAGTGATGAACATAGAAAAAAGTTTGTGTACATTATGAAACACAAGTAACCCGTTTTGACGGGTTACTCGGGTTACGAGAACCGAACCGGGTTCGGGTTAGAGTTCGCATCCCTTGCTTTTTGTACCCTAACGCCGAATCCCAATTCTGAATCACACACACAAGTAAGTTTATGTGTTATTTGAACTTTAAAGTCAATTTTCTAGAGAACCATTCATTTTCGATCCATGGTTCCTGTGAGAAAATTGTTCCTCTTGATGAGTAAAACACAATACAAAAACGAAAGTACGCTGTCCTTCCTTGCGCCCGAAACTTTCATCGTCGATTAAACCACAAAATACAGTTGAAATTATATCGCGTTTAGTGTTATTTTAATCAGAAAAATGCCACAAATAAGTTGGTGAAAATCCCATAAAAAAATAATGAAAAATAAAGAAGTTTTGTAGTTGGATTAGTAGTGGTTCACACGTGTACAACCTTTTTGCGGCTATAGAAGAATTACTGTAATAGTCATCAGTCAGTGTCATCAGCTAATGCCTCGGTATGTCATTTGTCATGTTGTATGCAGTATACATACTAGAAACTTTCCCATAATTTCGACATTATTATGATGTAATTAATCTGACTTAATTCACAATGGTTAGCAGTGTGCACCTGACTGTAATAATACATTCATGTAACATTTCGCACGCTTTCTGTTCTCCGGGTCCTCCGGGTAGAGAAATCCATGTGTTCCTGTACGAGATCGATGTGACACAGTATAATATGTAATCACTGTTATTACCTTCTGCGCTAAACTGTACATTATATTCCTGTTTACGTAACTGCAGACATGAAACTACGTAATTGGATGAAGCAATACTGGTGTTGATAACGATAGCATATACATTTACGTGTCATCGCACGTTCCGCGTAACGTCATTGTTTTCTACTCAATTGTATAACATGATCGATGTGGAACTACTTGTTTAGAATTATTTGGAATTCTTTTGTTAGAAGTGTAACTCTAGTTAACAGTTACGACCTTCCTAAGAAGTCTCCCCCCCCCCTTCCAATTACTCAAAGCAAACTTTAGCTCGGTCATACTGTGTGTCCCACTTTAAATTCTCAGGAAAAATATTTATTTTCGTTACGAATACGTTAAGCTGTTCTTTATTCGACCCTGAGATGACTGAAAAGTCCTATAAAGGTCAACACTGAATTTTTAAATTGGAACCCATATTTATTTGTGTATCATTATTGATGGCACTGAAACATTCTCGAAACACCACCTAAACGTAATTTTAGCATAAGCCGTTCCCGAGTTATAAAGGTAACCTCCATGAGTCTTTTCAAGGTCATCTCAAAGTCGAATAAATGCGACGGTAATTATTTAAAAGTTGGTCCTCCTCACCGATTTTGATGGCCTTGAGATATATACAATATGTTGTCATGGTTGTCATTCTGAACAATTTTTCCCTGTACGCATTGTTCAAATTTTCATTTCAAGCGCAGACAAAAAAGTTAAAAAACATGTTTGTTTTGTCATTCCTAATATGTAATAGCAAAATTTAAAAAACAGTATTTTAGTCATTGTACAGTAAACTAGTCTCTATAATAACATTTTCAAAAATTCAAGGCGTTTAGTCTCGAAACCGACGTCTTTAAGACGTCTTATTTCAGACGGTCAAACGACGTCCTGCTGGGGACGTCTTAAAGACGTCGTGTGCTATCTGGGATTGATTCTCCGTTCCGTTCGCCGTTCGGCGCAATGTTCGGCGGAATGTTCAGATCTGTACGAATCTTTAGATATTTGCAAAGAACTGTTAGTATGACTATAGAAAACTCTGGCTTTTACCAATGACTGAATTCGTCCTCTAGGGCGGTTGAGGGGCTCCATCCCTCGTTCTGCATCCCCTCCCCAAGACATCTAAGACGAAAACACGTATTCAGTGTATTAAGGGGGGTATTCTAGTCTGGACTTTCATTTTTCTGGTATTTTTAGGGAATTTCTTACAAAAAAATATATGTTTTTTAATATCGGCATTTGGCATACATATTTATTTATATTCTACGAATAGTTCACAATTTTTTTAAGTGAAAAAATGATAAAAACTGACGGAGTTACATGTCGTTGAACAAGGTTCGTTTAAAAAAAATATCCTTCTGCCTGCCACGATTCCGATCATTCTGCATATCTAAAATGGAAAATCAAAAGGATTCTTGATTAGTATGACTGTGATTAGAATGTGAACCAGAATGAAAAAAAAGTGGACATTTACAAAATGACGACACTTTGAATTTTGAATATCGATTTTTTCTTGGCTTGTTTTCATGTTTAGCAAGCTAAAAAAAAAATAAGAAAAATGTTTGTTTCTATAATTCTGGTTCAGACAATAACGGCACATCCACAGAAGGTGTACGTCAAAGATTAGGGTTTGAGATATCATGTCAGCTATGTAAAAAAACATCGTCTCTCAACAATTGTTTCGAACATGTTACGAGCCAGGGCCGCGAGTAGCAACGAGTGGCCGGCGAAGGGTCGTCACCCTAGGAATATGGTATCAATTTGTTAGTAGGGTGCACGGACGAACCCAATGCGAAATTGGGGAGCCGCTAGGATTGTAGACAGCGAGGACGAACCTGATGCGAAATCAGGGAGCTGTTAGAATGCGGACGAACCTGATGCGAAATTAGGAAGCCGCTAGGATGGTATAGTTTTCGTGGACGAACCCAATGCGAAATTGGGGAGCCACTAGGTAGGAAAAATCTCTGTTTGGAAAATTGGTAAAGCGCGAACGAACCTGATGCGAAATCTGGGAGTCGCTAGGATAATTAGTAGGCCTCGTAACTAATATAATTTGATATTCAACCCGAGCGGTTAGGTTGTATCGTGTGGGAACGTTCAATTACTAGATTAGGATATTGGACAATAATAATGGGTTAAATAACTTTGCTCTATTTATCAAAGAACACACATATATTCTAATTATAAATATCTGTGGTACACTTGTAATTGTCGCGAATGAAGTTAACTAATGATATAGAAGAAAGAAAGAAGTATTACCTAAACAATGATGCACTCGGAAGCAACTTTAACACTGCCTAATAGACTTTAAACCGAACTTGCGGAATTTATATAGTTGACTTTGATCTGAAAGGTACTTTAGCCCGATCTCACTAAAAGTTGAATTTCCAAGTTACAGCACGACGTGACGCGATACGTGTCTACCGAAGTACTAGCCCCCGAGAGTGAGAATCTAAGGGTTTATATACCCCTACAGATGAATGAAATGTTCTGTTCATAATCTAATCATGCTTAGGGCTTAGGGCCAGACTAATAACTCTAGTTTTTTGTCACTTTCAATTAAATCGGGCCAGAGCTCGTTAAAAGGTTCAACTGCGATATGAAAGGTTATCTAGGAGACGAATCTGTGAGGAGACGAATGGAATATATTCTCTATCCGTAACAAACAATTGTTTCGAAAAAAACAATTTTTTCGAGAAAAAAGCGTTCAAAGTTTCTGATACCCGCTATATGAGAATGGCATACTCACGACTAGTCTGCTAACCCAGACTAAGTGTTCAAAAAAGTCTTATCCAGATAGCATAAAGACGTCTTAAAGACGTCTGTTGTCGGACATTCAAGACGTCTCACCCAGATAGGACGAAGACGTCTTAAAGAGGTCTAAAAACGTCTGGTGTCGCACATTGGAGACGTCTTATCGATGTCATGAATAAAACGTCTTAAACATGTCCATTAGACGTCTAAAAAAACGTCTTTTAGACGACTTTAAGACGTCTTTTAGACGACTTTTAGACTTACAGTTTTGTAACAAAATCCGTTCAGAAGACATTCAGAAGACGTTCGGAAGACATTCGTAGTCTTGTTCAAATTCAAGAAAAAGATAAAAAAATTATAATCTATATGTCATACTATGTACTACTTTCTATGCACTGCTTGAGGGAATATTCCATTTTGTCTTCGGAAGGATCTTATTACATTTCAGAAATTTTTATGCAGTTGGCGGGATTCGAACTCGGGACTACCGTTTACTTGATGATGTGCTTCCTCGCTGAGCCATGCGAACTTATATGGTTACATTCATTATTTTTTATTCTTTTAGGCTCAAATCATATAATTATAAGAAGAGATAAACTTCTGTTAAAAATATTTTTTAGGTAAAAATAAACTACTTTTTTTTTAATGAAGCTTAGTAAGTATAGTATATATATATATATATATATATATATATATATATATATATATATATATATACTAATACGCATACCATTTATTTGCTAAATAAGCAAAAACATTTTATTGTAATAATATACAGGGTGTTTCACGCAATTTTTTCAAGCCATAACTCCGTTACTAATGCATTTACGAAAAAATATCATAAGAGCAAGATAAATGGTTTGAAGAGCGCTACATTCCTAGGTCCTTAGATTTTTTAACTGTGCATGTGCAATTAACAATTGCATCATTTCTTTAAATAGAAATACATATTTTTGTTGCAATAACCGATTCCTCTGTTCATTCTACGTAAAAAATTATTAGGGTATCATAGCAAAAAAATTAATAGTTCCCACGATATGTGATAGCTGCGATTATTTTTCGTGCGACAACTTTGTCGCACATAATAAGAACTAATTAATATTAACTTAATCGCCATACATTACCAATGCGAAATGTATGTCGAATAAGTGACACACACGAATTCAAAGTAAATTAAAAGTCAACATTTTACTTCCAATATTAGATAAAGATTTATTTTATATTTGAAACCAATATTTCATTCGTAATATGAGAGGTGTATGTCTTCCAGCATATTCTGGAACAAATATTTTTCCATGATAAACAAAATATTTCCTGCATATTTAAAAACAATATTCCATTTCTAATATTAAATAAAGATTCATTTTATATTTAGAAAAGAATACTTTTCTTGTAACATGAAATAGATATTTCCTGCTTATTTATAAAAAAGAAATTTGTTACGTAATGTAAAATAAATATTGTATGTACATTTGAATATTAAAAACAGATTGGATCTCTATTTAACACTACATGAAGGTGTATACAATATTTTGTGCTACTAGGGTTGTGACATGGCAGTATTGCCTACGTCCTCCGTAATCAGTTGTCGAAAGACCGGGTCACCCTCTGGCAAAGTAAACGCGAGATGGGCTGTGGCGAGACCTCTCCCTGGGCACGAGCGAGACCCATGGGCAGAGCACTCATGATTTTGCAGGACCATAGCTGGGTCCCGGGAGGGGACCCGGAACACTTTTCTCTCCGAGAGAACTGAGGTAGAGGTAAGCGGTCAAAATTCCCCCCCCCCCCAGTGGCGGACCAAGGCAAGTGGGTGCCCTAAGCGGTCAAAATTTCGGGCACCCCCTCCCCCAACAAAAAGTTTCAAGAAAACTCTCATTAAGTTATAAACAAAAAAGAAAAGTAATAAGAAATTCCATACCACATAAAACATTAAATAAATTTATTAAAAAACATACATACATTTTACACATTTTTTATTTTATATGAATTTCCGTCTTGCTTTGTTTCTTGCAAATTCGTGAATTATTTTGGCAGTATCAATTCGGTTTAAAATTTTCTGCTCTATATACAGAATAGCCATATTATTTAGCCTTTCTTCTCCTATAGTGGTCTTTAAATAATTTTTTACACGCTTTAAAACAGAAAACGATCTTTCTCCTGACGCATCAGATAACGGAATTGTTTAAAAAAATTTCAATAATAATTCAACATTCGGAAATGTACAAGACATTGCTTTGGCTGCTCGATAGATGTCTGGTGTGGTTTTTATGCTGTCCTCGTTTTCTTTCAGAAACATTAAAAAATGGTCATATTCATCTTCAATAGTATAAACATCAATATAATTTTTGTAAATATCCTTCAACTTATTCATCGTGATCTTTTTTTCTTCTTTTGATAAATTCAGATCAAAAAATATTCGAAAATGCTCTACAACAACTTCATACGCTTGAATTCTTCGAGATAGTTCTGCTTTGATGTTATCACATACAACATAAAATGAATTGACTATAAAATGTTCTCTTATTGTAAATTCATATCCGACTTCTTGTTTTCATCAAAAAACATTTTGCTCTTTTTGTGTCTGCGAGTTTGTCCTTCTTCTACATTAAATGATAGCCCTGAAAAATCAGTTGCCTCTTTTTCAACTTTTTCAAATTCTTCTCTAAAATTATTTATAAAATTCTTTAATGACTTCAGTAGGGTAGATTCTTTCAATAGTTCGCACTCCACTGATTGCAGTGATTTATTAGTAGCATTTATTCTTTGTGAAATAGTATTCCAAATCTCTATCATTAAGACGGTTTCATATTTGTCCATTTTTGTCAGGAGTGAAGTCGCCTCCACTATGGTAACTTTTTTTCCTTCTTTTGAATTACAAATTTCAGAGTTAAAGCCTCTTTTATATGGATGAAACCAAGTTTTATAGCTAATACAGCATCTGCTCTTGCTGACCATCTTGTAGTACAAACTCTTTTCACTGTGACGGAATATTTACACATTTCTAGATTTTTGGTTAAAATTTTCCAGCGATGGGTTGACGCAGAAAAAAATGTGAATATATTCTGCACAAACATAAAATACTGAATTGCAGCGTTACAACTTTCTGCAGCGAAATTTCAAACTAAAAGGAATGATCAGCACACGGAATAAAAACCGCACTTGGGCTATGTTCTTTAAGACGTGCTTGTAAACCTGAGTAGTTCCCTGACATATTAGAAGCATTATCAAATGAAAATCCTCGTCAGTTTTTAATGTCCACTCCTAATTTTATTCAAGTTTGTAGAACTTCTTGTTCTAAATATGAAGACGTGTGTTTTTCTATGGGAATGAATTTTACAAGTCTTTCCACTGTGTTACTACAGGATGAAACATATCTTATCATAAAAGTTAGTTGATCGACATGCGAAACATCGGGAGTAGAGTCAACAATTATACTATAATAAGTTGCAGATTTGATTTTTTCAATTATTTCCGCTCTTAGTTCATTAGCAATAAGACCTACAAATTCGTCGCAAATTCTATGAGACAAATAGTTTACATTTCCTCGTCCTCGATTGCCATATTTTTGTAGATGTAACTTCAAAAACTCATCGTATTCGCTTAGGTATATTCCAAGCAGATTAAATAATTTCCTTTCCTATCGGAATCTTGGCCTTCATCGTGACCCCTAAATCCCCTAATCCTAAGCGGCTCAATAATTTTATTATTGATACAATTCTCTTTTCAGCACTTCTCTCCAGTAACATTGTTCTTTTTCCTTTTCCTCTAATAGTTCAGTATTAATCCTATTGAATTGTGTTAATCTTTTATACACAGCACACATGGCTGAAATGTGTTCTTTTGAAACTTCGTGGGCCGATAAAATAGTAGTAATTGATCTCCAATTTTGTAAACCAGTTATTAATTTAGAATTTATTGTTGAAAAGAGTTTACAAGGGTAGCAGTAGACACTTTTGCTTGTTTCTGAAAATATCAGCCAATTTTTCTTTTCCATAGTTCCATTTGATTTCTTTCTGTAGAAATGATCATAAGAAAGTCCTCTGTAACACTGTATACACTCCATCTCCATCTTTGTACACTGATTTTAAATTTTCTATATTCCCGATATTTTTTCGTTTGTTATTAAGAATATGATCAATAATAGTATCTGTTAATATTGTTGGCCATGAAGCTATATCATTTATTTTTTCGATGTCTATATCGAAGCGTCTTTTTAGACTAACTTTGGTCTTCTGCGTTTTCACAATCACTTTTTCAGTAGCCAATTTCAACCTCTTGATTCTCAACGTGCTCTTCTTCTTCCTCTTCTTTACAAGATGTTTCGAACGTAGGAAATCCAGAATTACATGCCGTAGATGTAGATGGCTAAGTCTCTGTATTAAATTTTAAAAAATGAAATGAATTTCTTTGGCTTTCAGCAATTACCAGTTTTTCTTTTAACTTTTTTCGCTTTTCTGCCCCACCGCGGGCCGCGGCTTGCTCATCACTGATCTGTGTCGATTCGTTCGAAGTCGTGCGAGAACTGACTTTTTGGTCATCGAGGTCCGCTGTTATAGCAAAAAGATACCTCAGAAGGTGACGTTCATCGTCACAATGCTGCTTTGCGGTGCCATGCCGAAAAGAGCGCAGTGGCTTTAACATTTACCGCGGCAATGTGCCTTGATGGGCAAACACACAATATCGTCAGCAGCAAACCCGTACATTATCATATCATATGGTGAACATCCTAAGGACATTCTTGTATCTTATATCTCGTCTTTCTTTGTTTTTGTTTTTTTCAAATCAACTATTTACAAGTACAATGCATTATGCCTCGTACAGACCTGAACATTTCGACGAACTGCGCGCCGAACCATGTAAAACGGCGCGCAGAACTGCCCGCCGAACGGCGAACGAAACGGTTTGTGCTATTTCCAGAATTTCTTGCGAACAACTATGGAAACTGCAGCGGCGTATTTTTATATTCATTACGCGTTAGTCGCGAAACACAGAAAATGTTGGCAGTTTATTGAGTGAATTAAAGTTCCAAAGTGAAATGTTCAGGGCTGTACAAAGCATTAAAGGCATCACATTCGATACTAAATGACTCAGATATTTAGAGATGTTATGACATTTCGACGAACATTGTGCCGAAGGGCGAACAGAACGATGCCTTGAACGTAGCCGCGTGCGTGTGTGCGCGCATTCGTGCGCGCGGTCGTTCCTTGAATTGATGGATCATTCACATTCGCGAGCATTCACTCAATAAACTGCCAATATTTTCTGTATTTCGCGACTAATGCATAATGAATATAAAAATACGCCGCTGCAGTTTCCATACTTAGTTGTTCGCAAGAAATTCTGGAAATTGCACAAATCCGTCCTGTTCGTCGTTGTGCGCGATTCGTCGAAATATTCAGGTCTGTACGAGGCATTACGTTTTGTTCACAAGAACATAAATGTTGTGACAAAAATAATCGTACAATATGTAGGTATTATTTATATTAGATTTTTTCGATTAATTTATGGGGGGTTTTTTGAACCTTTTCGGTCATTTCCAAAATCTTTAAGTTAAGATATTTTAAGAGCTCGGGGCCCCTTGGTATCCGGGGCCCCCGCGACTGCTTAGTCCGCGTACCATTAGATCCGCCTCTGCTCCGGCGTACCTCTCGCACTAAGACATCGAGAGGTCGACACGGCCCAAGATAAGCAGCCTGTAGGCACCGACGAGGGCATCCGGTACCGAAAAAAACAGCAACGCAGCCCTGTCGTCGCCTCGTCCGGAAAAGTTGGGAACGTGGCCGGATTGGCCAACGTCGATCGTCTCCGAGGGAAGCGGCCAACCGCCGAGCATCGCTGCCGGAGAAACCAAAGCGTCTCGCGGGGGAAAAGTTAGGAAAGCGGGGGACGCTCTGCTTCCGCGTTGCCGAGCCACGGCGTGGAGATCACTTCTTCGTCGGCTTTAGTTGAATCAACATTAACGATTGCTTAAGAAACAAAGTAATTTGCGAGCGAGCTGCCGGATAGAGGGACAACCTGTTATCCGTGGTAAGCCTCTGTTAGATTTCCTTCAATTTAAAGTGACCTCCTTCGCGTTGGCTCGGTTAGCGATTTGCGGGTCCGCGATCGCGTCGCCGAAATACCGACGAGGCTTCGTAGCTGCCGGGGTTCGCGTCGGGAGAAGTATTGCGAGCGGTAGGAATCCGTCGGGCGACGAACGCGCGGGGAATAACATTAGCGGGTGCGCAGCACTATTTTTCTTAGCGAGGATCCGCGCGTTGTCGTTCGTTTCAGGCCAACCTCGTTAGTCCTACTTACGAAGTATCGTAACTTCGTGGCTTATTCCGACGAAGGTAGTCCTTTTGTACCGCGTATTCCATCAGAATCCGGGCGTGAATCGCGCGTGTAGCGCGCACGAAGACGCCAAACATCGCGTTGCTACCGGGTTCGACGCGGCGAATAGAAGTCCTCAGTGGACTCGAAGCGCGTGCGACAAACATCCGTCGCCGAATAATTTGTGACGCGCAGGCTAACCTTAAAAACGCTGCCGGCTTCTACCGGCACACAATGGTCGGAAATCGCCAAAACATGGCCAAAACAGGAAGGACTACTCCAATTTCGTTCAAAATTGATACACATGGGTTTTTCGGGTCTCTGACCATAAATCTGATGTCAAAATTACAGAAAACAAAATGGCGGATTCAATATGGCGGATGCGTAACTCAAAAAATTATTTGACTCTCTTGAAAATTAGTATTCCCATATTTCTCGTGTCATCGAATATGAATCTGATGTCAAAATTACAAAAAACAAAATGGCGGATGCGTAATATACTAAGTGAAAAAATTATTTGATTTTGTTAATAAAATGATTTACCGAAACTTGATTAAATGTTGTGTAAAGTTAGTTTTGTCCGATTTATATGCAATAGAGCTTCGAAAAATTTTGTTTTTATTTTTTAAAAACAATAAAAAGATTGTTGTTGATATCCGAAACATGCTTCAAAAAATTATAAAAGTGGAACCATGCAATGCTTATTTAGCAAATTTTATTATATCTTCTAACTTTCTCGAGAAAACATGCTTGTGACTAGTACCGTGACTACCTCTGCGTCACAAAAATGGATCGTATGACCAAATCTGTCATTTTCCGCAGGTTTTTTTTCAAAATAATGTAAGATAAAAGTATCTACTACAAGACCCAGCAATAATATCTGGAGGATGTTGGGGTGTATACAACTTTTAGTTTACATTCGTAAAATCTGTGCACCAAATTTTATATCTTTGACTTTATACATTATAAACACTAATTAATATAAATCCAATATTATTATTATGCATAGTACTTACTTCCAGGAACAGCATCCATCGTACACACAAAAAAGAAATTCACTTTTAGTAAAATTACAAGCTTTACACTTGTTTTTTCACACCGTAGTTCACTGAACTAAAACTGCGTGACGACTGAACGTGATATTTGTACTCCCACCATTTGGCAGGTATACATGGTAAGACCTTTTTACTTTGGGTTTCCCATAGAGTCATTACCTGAGCATCCAGTACGGCAAATCCTATCCGCCTACTGGGAAATTCATTTTTGGCGTTTTGGCCACGTTTTAGCGCTTTCCGAACACTGTGCGGCAGCTCGATTCTGTCAACTATCGAATAATAAAGTATTGTTAGCCGAACCACAGTGAGTGCTTCTTTCGTGAGAAATCTTCCCGCCGCGGGGAATGCCTCGTGTTCGTCCCGCGTAGTACCCTGTACCTGTTCGCGAGCTATTCAGGACGAATCTCGGTAATCGCAGGCTCGAATTCGTGTTGTTCAGGACTCGCACATTGTGGCGAATCCTTTAGCGCTGCACTGTCCAGTGCCTGGCGCCCGAATATCGTTCAAGTTCGCGAGAGACTACGAGCCTGCGAATACCTTTTTGTCCCGGGTGGATCGCGTTTCGTGCGACCGAACGCGACCCGGTCTCCTGGCCTGTAAATACCCGGTGTCGCTAGCGTTTTCGCCCTTCTGGCGGCTACGAATAGCTAGACGACATAACAGGGTGTAATCACCCACGTGATTATAATAAATGACATATTGACAAAATATTTTCATTATCATTCCATGAAATAGGAAACTTAAGAACCAATATTTTAATCATTGCATAGCAAACTGGTCCCTGTCATAACATCTCCAAAAAATTGAAGTGTGAAATAAGACGTCTGAAATTAAACGTCTTAAAAACGCCCTCAAACAGACGTCTTTAAAACGTCCTATTTGAGACGTTGAACCGACATCCCGAAATAACGTCTTTAAAACGTCATATTTGAGACGTTAAGAGAGATCTTAATCTGAGATCTTTTAGACGTCCTGAGGTCTTCTAGACGTCCTGAGGTCTCTTAGACGTCTTTAAGACGTAATGGAAGAGGATAAGTCCACTGCGACAGGAGGCGACCCGATGTAATGCGTCTCCCAGCACCCAGGAGTAAATGCGAACAGTATTGGGCTTGGTAGAGGGTTCGAGCGGTGGGGTTTTAGTGGGTAGGAGCCAGGGAGTAAGTCCCGTTTCCCCTCCAACCTTCATCTTGGGCGAGGCTGAGTCCCACACTACCCTCCAAACTTCAACGTTGGAGGGTGTGCATTTCCCCACCGCCCAAAAAAAAAGAAAAACGTCTTACGTCTTTTTAGGACGTAAGACATTCAGACCTAAAATGGACGTAAAGTGGACGTCTTCACGACGTCCTGTGCTATCTGGGTGCGGGCTCCTTAAGGTACCCCATTTTATCAAGAATTTTAGTTTACAGAGGCTAAAATCGACGCGCATGCGCGTGAAATCTTACACCGTATCGGAACACCATGTACTGCATTACATCCACTGGATGAAGACTAAATCTACTGGATTACATACCAAATACAGTCCAGAGCACGAGAGAAAACTAGCGGGAAGGGAACAGGGAAATAAGCCTGACCATTCAGATTGCCTCTTACCCCGTTCCCCTTCCGCTAGTTATCTCTCGTGCTTTGGACAGTACATCATAATTTAAAGGAGAAAGGTAGAAAATTTTAAGTCCGGTAAAGTAAAGAGCAGCCCAGTGGTGTAGATTCACCACTAGAACAGATGACCATTACTTTTTATACACACTGTACAACGTATTGTCAAATACTATTCAGTGGAAAAGGAAACCAGTATAAACGTATACCTATATTCGTATGTTATGCAAATTTAGTACAGGTTAATACAGCGAATGACGGTATCGGTTTCGAAGCGAGCATACTAATAATATTAGGGCAACTTGTGTGTATACAGTATGCAGGCTCCGCGATTGAATCCATTAGCATTATTTGGATCATCATGCGATTCAGACGGGCTACGCCAACATCATCTTTCACAATGTTATACTAAATTGCATATCTGCAATTAATGGTTATCGTTACCGATCGGAAATATTGATACCGAACATATTATGCAACATTACTATGCAAATATTTGCATATTAATGGCAATACACACAAAGATATTAACTGTAATTTTCGTTGCCAACATCAGAAACCAACTGCATAACAGATTGTTTCAGGGAACAATGGAGGAGTTGTTTTTCAGGTAATTACATGTAAAATGTGGTCGTACAAGCATTTCATCCGAAGTTAATTTTTCATGGACAATTGAATTAAATGGCGATCGCTGTAATCGAAAATATCGCAAACAATAAGGATAATACATTGGTTCTATTAAGTACAAATGTGTAAGTACATTAGGGTGGACCTAAGTAAAACTTGGAGAAAAAATTTTATCGAGATACAATGCACCGCGCCCTCTAGAATTGTTCTTTTACGTGAGGAAAAAATATGTGCAAAGTTTGAGATCGATCGGGTCTTGTGGCGCATTTAAATTGAAAATCTTTTAATTCGCCTTAACTATGGAATATGGCATATCGTTGGATTCGTTTTTTTTTTCTGGATAGGAATATGGAAAAATTATATGACCTCCTTTAAATAAAAATAAAGATAACTTTGAAATTTCGAAAATATGATTTCCAAAAATTTTTTTATTTTGCCATTATATTTACCTTATTGAACAGTACAATTTTCTCCTGTGACATTTTTACGCATAATCACAAATAACAGAGATATTTAAATACCTACATTAAAATGTACCATATTTTGAGTGATGATAGGACATATGTATGTTTTTATTATCCTGTATAAGTAAAATAATTAACAGTTGTAAATGAATATAATGAATATACATATTCTACAGGATAGTAATAAGGGACTATTTCTTATATTCTAAAGAAGTTATATGTAATAGTTACATATTTTTCGCTGAGATAGCTTTCTTTACTTTAGGATATTGCTGGCGGTAATCTTTTATTGTACAATTTGTAGAGTATCATCTGTTTTTCTTCCTCATTACGCGCTAAAATTTGATTAAAATCCTGCATTAACTTAACAGCTCTCTCTGCCGAATCGTTAACCACCGGTAAAGCTTTCATTATGTCTCAACCAATTTGTTGTAGCGTCACCGACGTCGCGAAAATTGTTATAATCACGATGTGACGCGTGCTTGCACAATCTTTGGGATGTATGCGAGCTGGTTTCAGGATCTCGTGATATTTTGTCACGGCAATAACACTGTCCAACACCAAATTTGTTCCCAATATACTGTTGGGTCCTTCTTATAGAGTTTCTTGCGCTGATTCCGAATCTGTCCTTAAATTTGTCCCTATAAGCACAGTTTTTGAGGAACATGGCTTTGAAAAAAAAAACATATTTTTCAACTTTAAACAAATATTGTGATGTCATTATAAAAGATATTGAATTGTTCTCTACAGCAAAAGATTTCTTAGACTTTCCCGAATCCAATGATATATAATATTAATACATTATGATTGTTTAAACATGTTTCAACAATCATTAAAGACGGAGAACACCACTGAAACGTCGACGTTTCAAACTTCAAATGGGGGTTTCTGAAGATAAAAATCTGCTCTATCGCGTGGTATAGTTTGATTTTCCGCTGGACCCTTATTTTTTGAGATAAATTCAAAAATATCCTCAAAAATTGGTGCAAAAGTGGTGTCTCTCCGTCTTTAATGATTGTTTAAATTGCTGTAGAGAACCATTCAATATCTTTTATAATAACATCACAATATTTGTTTAAAGTTGAAAAATATGTTCTTTTTCAAAGCCATGTTCCTCCAAAACTGTGATGACGGGACACCATGTCCCGTGTATCCCGAAACCGTTCCATAAATTACGAGCCCCCTAGAGCTACAAGTGGGTCTATGCTACGTCACGCGCCATCGAGAGTTGTACGGTCGGGCTAATTTTCCTGTGAAGATCCACAGACGTACCCTGGTCGCAGGGCAATAAATTAATTAAAGAGGCAATCGGAGACTTTTCTGAAAGATGACTTCAGCTAATGCGACCGTAGCGTAAACCCAGACTGAAATAGGATCTGGCGACGCAACACTATTTTATAAGATGGTTCATCTTGGAAAACTGTGGGATCTTTTTCTAAAAATTCTGCCGATATACCGAATCTACGAAAAAACTTTCTACTTTCGGCTGATATAAAATCTGAAATATCCTTCTCCATATGGTCGGCTACATTACCTGGTAGGAGGACAAAATTTTTATCATAATCACCGATCACTGTTAGTGTTATTTAAAACCTCGACCATTCGTTTCTTTGTTTCTATCGAAATGTCATTATCAAAGAACGATAACGGAGCATTTTCTAGTGTCAAATACCACAAGTGTCTGCAAAATTTGTCTAGCTTGTCAAGCTTGTGCTCGAACTCGACATGATTCTACTTTTGTTTGACGAAGCGCTTGTCTCCGTCCTTTTGCGTAAAGAACTCGATCTCCTCCAATCATCGATCCTGGTCGTCATTTTTTTCTTTGGTTCAGAAGAAATTGTTTGTCTTCATCGATCGCAATCATCTCTAAAGCATCAGCATATGCGATATCGAAAAGATCATCTGATTGATCAAGAAATTGTTGTTCCCGTTGATCTTGTAGCTGCGATCGTCGTTTACAACCCTTTTGTAAGGCCTTCCACTCCTGGTATAAGGACTCCAATTGCTTGATGCTGTTACAGGTTTTGCGGATTGGAATTCCTGCCTTTTCCCACATCACTTCCACTTCTTTCACAATAAGATGTGCACTAGATCAAAGGTACAATTTCACTTTCCGCAAATTGTAAAACGTCATCCTACTCCGATTTTGATGAAATTTAAATATGTTATAGATTTCGACATTTTGAACAACTTTCTCCTGTTCCAATATAGAGGGGGTTCGCTTTTAGTTTTTGAGATATTCGCAAAAAACTATTGCTAATACTGTATTGAATTTTTCGTATTCTTGCGCGCTCCGTAGGAACGTAAGCCTGCTCCGGCGCGGCTTTTGTTTACTTCTTCTTTGTAAACATGCTGTGGATATGAGAGAGAAGACACGGTCTCACTCTGGTCATACATATACATATATGCTGAGCTTTCAATTTTGAAAGACTATTCTTGGATTTTCGTATGCGTGGTCGGGCCGGCCTGACGGCCGGGCCTTCTCCGCCCCCCCACCTAATCGTAACTAATTTATTTTTTATCGTGGTCAGTAACAATTCTATATGAATGTAATCAAAATATTAAATTGTGAAGTACACTTGGTAAACTTGTCAATGTGTTAGCTCCTCTCCGATTTCAATGATCTTGAAATATGTTGCCAAGGTCACCATTCCGAACAACATTTCCCTTTAATATTAGCACATTTTGAACAACAGTAATGCTTCCCCTTTTTTATCACGTTTTTATTAGCTCGCTTTCTTGTCTGTCTGTTTGTTTGTAAGTTCGGTACAAATTTTGCAATTGATTTTATACTAACTTGCCGATGAGCTAGAGATTTGAAATTTTAAACATAACTCAGAACTGGATGACAATGCGATAAACAATTTTTTAAAAAAGCCTATGCGTTTAGGAGATATAAATTATTAATAAATTTAACCGATGCACCCCCCGCGCGTGACGTCATCGCGTTCAGCGTCCCCACTCTACTACGTGTTCCCACTCTGATTCATCCCAACTCCACTGACCCGCTTCGCACCATTGGAGCTCAGTGTGCGTTCAAGCTCCGTGCGATGTATACATAGTTACTACGTATTATTATACTATAATAATGTTTGTTTACCAAGCGAAAGAACAGTTACACCGAGATTCTCCGTCGAACCTTCAGCTTTGACATTTTACCACGGCGCGGCGTTTGTTTTCGATAGGACGCGATCGCAATACCGTCTGAAATTTACTACATGGCTCTGTTATAATCTCATCAGAATGTTTAAAATCGACTGAAAAATTTCACACACACACAAGACTATATAAAAAGGAGAAAATAATAATTTAAATAAAAATAAATTTTTAAAAAATACCACGTTTTTGTAGAAAGTACAAAATAATTTAAATAAAAATAAATTTTTAAAATCGGAGTCTAAAAGGTATATATAACATAATTTAAATATAAAAATATATATATACATTTTTAAAAACGCACTAAAAAGTATAAAATAATTTTTCTTAGCCCACACACACACAGTACAGATAGTCCTGAAATTTTGTGTGATTGTGAATTTTGAATAGCTATGAAAATACTTTTAAGATTTAAAACGAAAAACGTGGGGCGCATGCAATAGCTAATTGATGCATGAATCACCTAAGTCACTATCAATTTTATTGCGCTGCAAATGATATGAACTGTTGTGTGAGTTTTCTCAACGGCAGCTACTCTCTACACTCCTTACTATTATTTTGCGCCCCACGTTTTTCGTTTTAAATCTTACAAGTATTTTCATAGCTATTAAACATTCATAAACACAAATTTTCAAGACTATCTGTATGGGGCTAGGAAAAATTATATATTTTATACTTTTTAGTCCGATTTAAAAAATTTATTTTTATTTAAATTATTTTATACTTTCTAGTCCATTTTTTGAAAACGTGGTATTTTTTAAAAATTTATTTTTATTTCTAAACGACGCGTCGCTTCATACGATTCGGACAACGAAGATACAGACCTACGTTCATGTATCTTACACACACGTTCGATAAGTATTAGTAATATCAGTATGAGTGTCAGCAGAACTTTCTATTCTATAACAATAATGTAAAACTGAATTCAACTTCATTGTACAATGACTATATACTATAATTTCTTGAAAACTTTAGGCGACTATACAGGGTGGCAATTATACCAGGTCATTCAAAGTTCGTAGTCTGACACATAGATGATATTCTACTACTTCAAAGGACATCTCCTTGACTGTTACTTACTTTATAAACAATTTTGTTTACTAATTATATTAAATATAGCTTTCAAACTTTGTTGTAATTTATATTTGTGGAACTTATATTTATTTTTAACTAAAAAATTAGAAAATATATAAATAAAGGAAGAACCAAATACATATAAAAATCAGTTTCATTTAAATTTTTTTCTTTCTCTGATGTCGCGAGTCACACTCGAGAAAGGAGTGCAAAGGGAGCCGTTACATTTAACAGCAATCATTTGCTCTCGCTCGTAGATATGATCGAACAAATATAACATTGCAAATATGAATAATTGTAAATAAATGACTTCTTGTTAGTTGCTAACGTACATACCTGTATATTAAATAATACTGCGACGTGCAACGATTTCAACCAATAATAATTGTGTCCTAATAATAAGGATTCACAATATTAAAATTAAGATATCTGCCAAAGTAATACTTTTTCGACATAAGTAGATCAATGCATTTTTATTCAGAATATCGAGATGCATCGAATAGTGCATAAAAAATAATATGATTCCGTTTAAAAAAATAAAGACGACCTTCATGCGACCTTCGTGGATACACCTAGAAACAAAATACCAGCACTTGATTACAACCCTCTAGAAATAGAAAAGTTTCCTGTGAAAAAACAATTCTTCAGTTAACGAATACTTTTTAAGATAATCGCATATATTGATAAAAATGGGTCAACCTGTATAGAACAGGATGTCTGATTTAACTGTACCACCCCCAAGCTTTGTTATTCATTTAAAAAAAAAAAGTGTTCTGAGGAAGTTACCGTATATTTCGAAGGGGACAGTACGTTCTTTAAAATGGAACGACATGCTTTTTTATTCACATTTTGATAGCCTTTTCAAGACGAATAACAAATGACCTATTATGAAGGTCATTCAAAGTCACTCAACGAATTGAAATTTATGTGTGTCTGAATATTAATTTATTAACCCTCCGTATACTGTGCCGGAGTTTATTTTGACCGGGAACATCGAAATTGTCATTTAAGTATTCAACTTGTGGCAATTAAACTAACTGAATAGCTGTTTGATTGAGGATATCGGAAAGATAAATGTGTCCACACGAGATATCATCAAAAGTAAATTTTTTAAAATTATTAATTAAAGCTGTGAAAACGGTCCTAAGCATTGTCAATTAGTAGATCATTCAGAAAGTTCGTAGTCTGACACATACAGTAGCGGACAAAAGTTTAATACCGCTCTAAAAAGCTTTCTAGGAAGCTAGAGCAATTAGTTTACTGCAGGATGTGAAAAGAAATTTTTTCGAAAATTGCAATTGAACTGAATTGTTGAAAGAAATGCTAAAAGTTGAATTTTTAACTTTTTTATGTGGGCCTATATTGAAAATTTTAAAAATACGTTTTGTAGATTTTGTAGAGCAATTCTGTAGTGAACTAATTGC
The DNA here is from genome assembly GCA_028455605.1 of Lasioglossum malachurum. Classification (NCBI taxonomy): domain Eukaryota; kingdom Metazoa; phylum Arthropoda; class Insecta; order Hymenoptera; family Halictidae; genus Lasioglossum; species Lasioglossum malachurum. The sequence continues at coordinate 14,747,417 of CM052319.1, forward strand.
TCCAGCTTCCCAAAAAGGTTCAAATCGTATAGTACAATGTTAAAATAGTTATCGTATTTTTTTAGCGGTCTTAACCTTTTGTCCGCTACTGTAGATGATATTGGTAGCAGCAAAAACATATCGTTGTTGAAAACATCAGCCCTTGATGTGAACATACCATACATTCCAAATTGATCTGTCAAATAGCTTGGTTCGGGCAGCTGATTAAAGTAGACGTGCTTGCTTTGGTTAGAAAAATGGAAAATTTGAAAAATCGTGAAAAATTGAATATTTACATAAAAAAGGATTAAGTGGAAAGGAAATTTTTTATGATATGGTGAACTTTTTAGGGGACAGTGCTCCTCCATATGCAATGGTAAAAAAATGAGTTGCTCTATTTAAATATGGTCGTACAGACATTAATGATGATCCACACACAGGACGTCCAAGAACTGCAAACACTTCAGAAATGATTGATCATGTCCATGATTTGGTTTTGGAAGATCGTCGATTAACTGTGGTTGATTTAGCTGAGGCCACAGACATCTCAACTGGATCAGTTCATGAGATCTTAACTAATGAATTAGGTATGAGAAAGCTGTTGACAAGATGGGTACCGCATTCGTTAAATTCGGATCAAAAAGGCATTCGCGTGAAATGTTCTCAACAACATTTGGATCGATTGCAAAAAAATAAAACTGACTTTGTACGTCGATTTGTAACCATGGATCAGACTTGGGTTTACCACTATGATCCTGCATTGCGACAACAAACCGCAGAATTGACTGATGAGCCCGGTTGTTCAGCTCCGAAGCAGCCGAAGTGGTCAAAATCGACAAGGAATGTCATGGTATCCGTTTTTTTGGGATGCAAACGGAATTTTGTTAATTGATTACCTACAAACCAGGAAAACAATAACAGGAGAGTATCACTGTAACCTTTTGGATCAGCTGGATGCACAAATTCGGGAGAAACGAAAACCTAGCTTAGCGAAGAAAAATGTCATTTTTCACCAGGACAATGCACCGGCTCACAAAGGTGTTCTTGCAATGACCAAATTGAAAGAGTTACGCTATGAATTGTTGGAGCATCCACCACATTCACCATACCTGGCCTCCTTAGACTTCCATTTGTTTCCTAACCTCAAAAAATTCCTACGTGGCAGGCGTTTCTCATCAAATGAAGAAGTTATAGCAGCCGTAGATGAGCATTTTAGAGGTCTCAAGGAAAATCATTTCAGAGATGGGGTAAATGAATTAGAAAAGCGCTGAAAAAATGTATTGAGTTTAAGGGAGAATATACTGAAGAATAAATCTATCTTGACTCATTACTTCGTGTAATTTTATTATTAGGCTACGAACTTTCTGAATGACCTAGTAAAACATTACAGGCGGATATCTCCTTTTTACATTGGTTATACGCAAAAATATTTCAGATTAAAGTTGTTCAGTACCGAGGGGGTCATCATGTGGTGAGACTTTTATTTTTCCCGGTGGACACTTCAAGGTGAGGTGAAGGTCAACTTTCTTTTTTCGAATGAAATGATACATGTTTTGTTATTCACCATCAAATAGCGCGTTTCAAGATGAGTTCAATGACCTATGACTCAAGGTCATTCAAGGTCAAACTTGCAGGGAAATGCAGAAAAGGTGTGATCGTTTTATTTGTACTTTAGTTCGTGCCTTCGAACTTTCACACCAAAACAATAACATGTGTTCAACATCAGCATTACTCAGGACAACATCAAAGTTAGTATTTACGTATTACTACGCTCCAGAGCTGGGGAAAATAGTATTTGAAATAGTAAATAGTAAATAATCCCATTTATTTTACAGTGTCTATACAACTTTTAAAATAAAATATTTTATTTGATACAATAATTTTTTAAAATAGTATTTTATTTTAAGAATATTGAAAATATTTGGAGTTTGTCTTTATTTTCAATTTCAATTTTAAATATTATTGCTCAAAATAATGGTTTGCATTCAATAGATTTCTAAGAATAAATAGTTTCCTGGTGATAAGATACATTGTATGTTTATCAACAAACCTCAGTAGGCACATGCTGTAGACTGAAGTGGATATACGCAGTAATAGCAGCAATCAAACAAAAAAATAAAACGAAAATGTGGCAAATGATATAGTTTCTTATAGTTGTCCTCGAAAGAGCACCCTAACAGATTCCAATTTGGAATTCTGCACCATGTTGCATGCGAATAGCAGTAGTCAAACAAAAAAGTAAAACGAAAATGTGGCAAATGATATAGTTTCTTATAGTAAGTACCATTTCTTCTTTAAATTATTGCTAAAATAAGAAATATTAAATAAGTAATGCGATTTTTCTGAAAGTATTAGGTATAACGACGAAAAAAATTAAATATTATATTTTGTGTTTCTGATTATTAAAATATAAACATTTTATTTTGTGGATGAAATTGTTAAAATAGAAATATTTTATTTCGAGCTTCAGTTGTTCAAATAGAAATATTTTATATATGTATATATTTCGCGAGGTTCAGATTGGTCAAATAAAATACTATTTCCTTTAAGCAAAATAAAATCTAAAATATTAAATAGTACTTTAAATATTTTTTTCGCCAAATAATGACCACGTCTGCTACGCTCTTCTGCTAGATAGTTAGTTTAGTTTCATCACTATTTGTGCTAAGGTATCCCTCGCTGAACGATAATATAATACATAAATAAGTCGTGTGAAAATGTGGAAATGTATCAAAATTGTTTTTATATGTTTGCGGTATGATGTGGTATGATATATAGAATGGCGGCTAATTTGTATGCACAACGCTACCCAGATCGTCCATTACAATCGCATGTGGCATTTAAAAGACTAGAACAGCGTTTTCCGGTGCGTTATCTTGTGCTAAGATAAATGATGAAATTTTGAGCGAAGTTAAAGAATCATTTAAACAGAGAAGTAAGAGGTAATCATTTTGAAGAAATAGTAATCTAAAGTACAAATAAAACGATCATACCTTTTCTGTAATCTCCTGCAAGTTTGCCCTTGAATGACCTTGAGTCATAGGTCATTGAACTCATCTTAAAACGCACTATTTGATGGTGGATAGAAAAACTTATCGGTCCATTTAAAAAAACAAAGTTGACCTTCACCTCACCTTGGAGTGTCCACCGTGAATAATAGAAGTCCCCTATACTGAACAACTTTCATCGGAAACATTTTCGCGTACAATCAATAATTTCGGAGGTATTCGTCTGTAACGCTTTATAAATGCCACACTGTATTATTGTATTGCGAAACAGATTTATAATCTAATCGTAATAATACGTGGTACATATTGTCAAAAGCAAAAGAAAAAGACAATCAGGATTCAAGCATTTGTTGTGAAACTTCTTTATGGAGGGTCACGATTTTCTGATGTGACGGATCACATCAATTAAATTATATTAGTTACGAGACCTACTAATTATCCTAGCGACTCCCTGATTTCACATCAGGTTCATTCGCGATTTACCAATTGTCCAAATAGAGATTTTTTCTACCTAGTGGCTCTCCAATTTCGCATTGGGTTCGTCGACGAAAACTATACCATCCTAGCGGCTCCCCGATTTCGCATCAGGTTTGTCTGTGCTCTTATCCAACTTCTCAGCGGCTCCCCAATTTCGCATTGGGTTCGTTCACGAAGTTTCACCTTCCAAGCAGCTCCCTGATTTCGCATCAGGTTCATCTGCGTTTAACTCCATTCCTAGAGGCTCCCTGATTTCGCACAGGTTCGCCCTCGCTGTCTACAATCCTAGCGGCTCCCCAATTTTTCATTGGGTTCGTCCGCGCACCTTACTAACAAATTGATACCATATTCCTAGGGTGACAACCCTTCGCCGGCCACTCGTTGCTACTCGCGGCCCTGGCTCGTAACAACCGCTTGGTAGTCCAACTCCTTTCTTTTTTTTCGACAAGGCGTTTACTGTGCAAAATAAGAAAAAAACAATGTATACAGAGGATACAATAAACTTAAACGCACAAAAAAAAGTATAACAGGGATATAGGTTTTGCGATATAAACTAAAGGCTCGGAAGTCCGGGCACGCACTGCTTAATGCTATGACTATATGTATACTGCACTTATTGCGATTTTTGGCTCTTAGGCTAAGTAGGATTTAACTTAATAAATGGTATGTACAGGGTGTCCCAGCTAACTTGACCACCTTGAATATCTTTGTTGTTTTTAAAGATACGTCAAAAGTCCGAAGGACAAAGTTGAATGGTTCAGTGAGGCTCACATGATACCAAAGAAATTTTTGTTTATATGTGATTTTTTTTAGAGATATCAAGGTCATCTTCATGTTTTCAAGTGGCACTTGGTATTTTGGACTTAACAGTATTATAGCCCGGATCAAGACGAATTCAACGACCTAGTGTACCATGACCTTCGGATGACCGTGAAGTACCATTTTAAAAAATGAAGGTGGCCTTCTCAATTACTTGTAATAATCTGACAAACATTTTTTTTTACAAAAGTCGATCAGTTTTCGATTGGCTATACATTGCAATAAAAAAAGATCGAAAATTTTTATTTTTAAACAACAAAGATATTTGAGGTGGTCAAGTTAGCTGGGACACCCTATATATGTATATACAGAAAGGCACAGGAAGAACTGTACGGTCTTTGGTTGGTTAATGGGGTTGGTTAGAGGGTAGTCCAACTCCTTAACCGCTTGGACTACCAACAATCTTAGAATGATTGTGAACAGTTTGGTATGATATCTCTCTCTCTCTCTCTCTCTCTCTCTCTCTCTCTCTCTCTCTCTCTCTCGCAATGAATAATATATCTCAATTAATAAAAAAACTATACGCGTGGAAAACCACGCGCGGCGGAAGTGAAACTTCTTGCAGTCTCGTAATGTTTTGAAATAAATAATGAACGATCAAAATTTCCGAAGAAGGAGAGCGTATGGGATACAAAGTAGACATAGTTCATAGTATTTCCCATACGCTTTCCTTCTTCGGAAATTTTGATCGTTCATTATTTATTTCAAAACATTACGAGACTGCAAGAAGTTTCACTTCTGCCACGCGTGTAGTTTTTTTTATTTCGTTCACTCGCTATGCGTGACTATTCTAATAAATCAGTTAGCCTACTGATTTCAAAGAATCTCTTTCAGTTCGAACGTGAAAATTGATTGTGTACTCACAAGCACAGTCAGGCGAGTTTACTGCGCACACTTCAACCTTCATTAAGCTTTGACATAATTAATTAAATCCCCACTAACCGGCTAAGATTCAAATTTAGACCGTGTTGTTTATGGGATCAACAGGGGTTGGGTCACTATGTTAACATAGGGTACGTGTATAGGGCGTGTGGAAGGTGAAACAAAATTGGATGTCCAATCTCTAATGGTTGATACTTATTGCTAATTAAATATCGACGTTTCTAATATTATAGAAAACAACTCGACCTATAATTATTATATCCTACAGAGCACACAATAATAATTACAATATTTACATGGGTGATATGCGTTAAATAGTATTTTAATCTGATAATTTGTGCAAGAGAGAAGTCTTCATAAATTTGAAATCAATCAACTCCTCTAATTGAATTAAATGATAATTTATACTCATTAGGGAAACTATTAGTAATCATTGTTCACAATAATTGCACTGACATTCACAATCAATTATAAAATATGTTATAGATAAACCTTTCATTTAATAGCTTCTCGAAACTTTGCAATAATTTTTGTTAATGAAATTTGTTAATATTTCCAATAATGTGATAATAAAATATATACAGATCGTATCCGTTAAGTTTTGTCACCATTTGCAGGGAGTTCCTACAGTGCAATCAAAAATATGTTTCAGAGAAAATTTTATTCACTATATTTATTACAACGAAAAATGCATTATAATGCACTGTTGAATTCGTCTCGATGTCAGGAGCAATCCCATGATATCCAAAACATATGGTATCTTTTAAAAAACTGAAGGTGACCTTTATTATTTATGTTAAAAGCATTTTTTCGAGAGTTAAGAGTATGCAAACATGTCGATCAGCAAGTACTGATAAAATTTTATCTGAAACATTTTTTAAATGCAATACCGGAAGTGTCTACAAAACTTAACGGGTACACCCTTATGTGTTTCTGAAAATTATTGTTCGTACATATCGGTTTTACAAGTTCTACGTCTCTCTATGCAAAATTTGAAACACAAACATCGTGGGGGGTTATTATTTACAGTTTCGAGTAACTGAACAAGTTGATACAATATAATTTTATTTTTTTTAACACGCAAATAATTTAAACTTGAAAATCCCTCGAAAATTAAAAAAATTTTTAAATTACATTATTATTAATTTTTCTTATATATAAATTAGATTTTTTTCGTGACAAAAGCATGGTGTAAATGATATTTTGTTAATAATTCGGTTAATAGTACTTTATGTTACTTATTAGTTATATCTAATGGCTGGTGTAACCATTACTCCAGGTCTGTGAGGAAACGTATTTTTGAATATGTAAATACATTAAGTTTTGTTTATACCTCGTACATATGCGTTTAATTAAAACAATTAGATAACATAATATTTTGAACCTACTTACCCTACTTACAGAGATATTTTAGTTAAGAACTATCGACAATTTTTTGTTATTATTATACATACAGGGTGGTCCATTTATCCTGAGACAGTCAATTATTACGTAAATCAGCAGGAATATGAAAAAACGTTTTATATAAAATATTTTTCATATGAAGGGGAACATTTAATGGCGCCATGCACATTTTTCCATAACATCTCTTTAAGGGTCAGATGAAGGGCAACTTCATTTTTTCAAATAAAAACCCATATTTTTTATTTCATGTTCTTATTCTACATCGAACAATAATAATACTTCGTATAAAACATTTTTTAAATAGCCTCAACTGAATAAGCGCTTCTCAAATAATGCACAAAAGACGGTACATTAATATTAGTATCGTTGTTGAGGACGGTCGGAAAGAAAATTTGTTTAATGACTATGAATAATAAATAATAATTTAGTATTATTAACAGATAAAAGTACAATTAACTTTATTATTTTAAATAATTCATTTAGACTTGCTCCAATAAGAAATAATTATTATTGCTTATTATTTGAATATCCAAAAATAACAAAAATAACTTGTAATTTAAATTTTTATGTAAACAATTATTTATTTAAATATTGCCCAACACTGTGTGCACAACGGACGATACATTAATATTAGTATCTGTGGGAGAGGTTTGAAATATAATATCGCGGTAGAAGATTTTAAACCAAGTGACCCAAAGATCATTGAACAAAAGCAATTTATTGAGAACACAACTATAAGTAAAACATAACACAAAAGGTACGTCCGAACAGAACGGTGTTTATCCGTAGAGTGAAAGAATACACTGGCCTAATATATCAATATTTATATCGCAAAGGAACGATTCGCTATTATTTTATAAACAACTTGAATGTTATTAAATCTCAGATTTTGTTTCTATATACTGGGTGCTTACATCCAAATGGAGTAAAATCATTCCACAGTATCGTTGCTGAGGACAGTTGGAAATAAAATTTGTTTAATGACTATGGATACTAAAGGTAATTATTTACACTTTAAGGGCTTCCTCACGGATTTTGATGATCTTCACATATGTTGTCAAGGTCATCATTCTGAACAACTTTTTCCTCTACATGTTCCGCCGCTCGATTTTAGTTTTCGAGAATTTTGTGCATTCTTAGACGGTCCCCGTGGCAACGTGTGATATATATATAAATATAATATAAAATATATAATAATATAATAATATAATATTATAAATAAAAATTTCAACATCTCGAAAAGTGATCGGAGTAGGTCTGGGTTAGATTTGAAATTGAAATCAATAATACTATATAATATATATAATATACAATATAATTTATATATATATATATATTTTAAAATATATGAAATATATATTTTATATACAGGGTGAGTCACCAAACGTTTGTACCTCAAATATCTTTGTTGTTTCTAAAGATACGTAAAATATGGTAAGGACAAAGTTGAATGGTACAATGGGGCTGACACGATGCAAAAAAAATTTTGTTTTTATGTCACTTTTTTGGATATATCAAGGTCACCTTGACTTTTTTAAATGGAACCACACTTTTTTAAACACCTACAATGATAGTCCCTTTCATTAGGAATTCAGTGACTATAATTAGTTCAAGGTCATTCAAGGTCACAGACAGAAAAAACGTATAAGATTTAGAATATGAAAGCAGAATACGTTTATCACGGTTGAGACTTGTAGGAAATAGTAAACATACTATGGTCGTAGTTAAAGTAAACAAACTAAGGTCCTTCAATGTTATTCAGCATTCTTATTTACTATCAGTATGTTTCCAAACGCGATTCCGCTATGTTATATTCAATGACTGAAAAGTGTGATATGATCACGATTTACTGTGAATGTAGACAAAATGCAGTGCAGGCCCGATACTTTATGAAGAAAGGTACCCCGAGCGAAACACTCCTTCTGGACAGACTTTCACTAATACGTACAAGTTGTTTCGAAGTAACGGAAGTGTACATGCAAGACAGTACAAACGGAGGAATCCCACGACTAATGAAGACAATGAAATTAATATTTTAGCAGCTGTAGCTGTCAATCCTCACGTGAGTACGAGAAAAATTTCCCCCGAGGCAGGCATAAGTCAAAGTAGCGTAATACGAATTCTTGCCCGACATAAATTTCATCCGTTCCACATATCGCTCCATCAAGAATGGAACGGGAATGATTTTCAGAATAGAATTAACTTTTGTCAATGGGGATTGCTTCAAAATCATTCATTTTTTTCTAATGTCTTGTTTACGGACGAAGCAAAATTTACTAATCATGGCTCAATTAATCTACGGAACGCCCATTATGTATTGGTCTGTGGATAATCCGCACTGGCTGCGAGAAATTGATCATCAAAGACAATGGAGCGTAAACGTGTGGTGTGGTATTTTGAACGACAAAGTAATTGGACTATATTTCGTTAACGGAATGATGACGGGACAGAAATACCCTCAATTTTTGCAAAAAGATCTGCCAATTTTGTTAGAAGATGTCTCTTTACAAAATCGCTACGATATGTGGTACCAACATGACGGTTGTCCTGCTCATTAGGCACGAGTAGCAAGAGAAACGTTGGATTCTCGATATCCAAACCGATGGATTGGACGAGGCGGAACAGTTTCATGGCCAGCACGTTCGCCTGATTTAAATCCACTGGATTTCTTTTTATGGGGTCTGCTAAAAGAGACCGTGTACATGGATGCTCCAACAACAGTTGAAGATATGCGTCAGCGTATCATCACAGCATGTACGAATATCACGTCGGATGCACTTATCAGAGTTCAACATGTATCGACGCAGACGGCCATCATTTCGAACATTTATAAAATACAGGTATTCTGCTTCCATATTTTAGTTTTATACGTTTTTTCTGTCCTTGAACTTGAATGACGTTGGACTAATTATAGTGACTGAATTCCTAATGAAAGGAGCTATCATTGTAGGTGTTTAAAAAAGGGTGGTTCCATTTAAAAAAGTCAAGGTGACCTTGATATCTCTAAAAAAAATGACATAAAAACAAATTTTTTTTTGCATCGTGTCAGCCCCATTGTACCATTCAACTTTGTCCTTACTATATTTTACGCATCTTTAGAAACAACAAAGATATTTGAGGTACAAACGTTTGGTGACTCACCCTGTATATATATATATATAATATACAATGTATAATATATAATGTACAATGTATAATATATAATGTATAATATATATTATGAGAGTGAGACCCTGTTTTCTCTCATCTCCACAGCGTGTGTAGAAGCAAAATGTAAACAAACGCCGCACCGCACAGTGCGTCGGCCAAGAGGGCAAAAATAAAAAATCAATAATTTTAAAATGTATATCTGTTTACATGAATTTATTTTAGAAATACCATTTATTTATAAATAAATACGACGCAGTGTGCGCCGGAACAGCCTTACGTTGCCGCAGAGCGTGCAGAAGTACGAAAAATTCAATACAGTATTAGCGATAGTTTTTTGCGAATATCTCGAAAACTAAAATCGGGCGGCGGTAACATGTATAGGAAAAAGTTGTTCAGAATGATAACCTTGGCAACATGTTTCGACGTCATCAAAATCGGTGAGGAAGCCCCTAAAGTAAATAATTACCATACTAAACAATAACTTAGTATTATTGATAGATGAAAATAGAATTTCGGTTATTATTTGTCAGTACGAATAATAACTGAGATTGTATTTGCAAATAACAATTAACATTATTATTTTAAATAATTCATTTAGACTTGCTCCAATAATAAATAATTATTATTGCTTTTCATTTGAATATCCAAATAAGAAGAGAGAGTATCTCGTTATTTAAATTTTTATTTAAATAATTATTTATTTAAATATTGCCCAACACTGTGCATTATAGGTACATACATGCATTTTTCTTATTAATTATGGACGCCATGGAAATAATTGAAGGCCGACAAATAAAAATGCTCGCGAAAAGTTCAGCCCGTAGGTGCATACGCGTCACTGCGAATCAAGCGTTAAATGCGTTCAAAAAGGCCAAAAGTGTAAAAAAAGACAGCGCAAAATGCCAGCAGAATTTTTCCTCGCGGAAGGATTTATGTGTATTACCTACAGTATTGCAAATTGAAATCAACAAAGCCTTAATATTTTCTTCGTGCGAAGCTTTGAAAGTATTTATCAGTTTCATTCCGAATTTTGTATTTTAATAATTATTTTAATAAAAATAAATTTTACAAAAATACCACGTTTTTAAAAAAAAAAACGGACTAGAAAGTATAAAATAATTTAAATAAAAAAAATAAATTTTTATAAACGGACTATAAGTATAAAATAATTTAGATAAAAATATAATTTTTTAAAAACGGAGACTGAAAAGTATAAAATAATTTAAATCAAAATAAATTTTCTAAAAAACGGAATAAAAAGTATAAAATAATTTTTTAAAAACGGGCTAAATGTATAAAATAATTTTTCCTAGCCCCATACAGGTTCCTAACCCCATACAGATTGTGAATTTTAATAGCTATGATACTTGTAAGATTTAAAACGAAAAACGTGGGGCGCAAGATAATTATGCCAATAACATTGAGGCTTTGTTTCCGAAAAATGAGAATGAATGATTATCCGAACTTAATATTCATTGGGAATACATACAGTATCCACTTCATGCATTGAAGTGAAAAAAATTATCCTAATATTTTTCGTAAATTCATAAATATCGACAACACATACTGTAATAATCAATGGGCACGAACGATAAATTAAAATATTACATCATTCAAAACAGAATAATATTTTTAGAATTGAACCAAACTACTTTTATTTTTTTTTTAAGTTAGAACAATTGATTTACTACATGACGTGAAAAATTTGAAAAAAATTGCAATTACATTATTGATAAATAATTTTGTAATTAATAAAATAATTATTTATAAATTGTTTGGCGAATAACCGTATCATAATATATTATCTTATTGAACTACTATATCATTTGAAATAATTGTGTATGTTAGTTTATTTGAACGGCCAAGTGATTCATTTTTTAAGTGTTACTTTAAATGATATTCAAATAATTTTTCATTTCATCTCGTAGATATTTGATTAAATAATGCAGACTAAAATTCTATTCGATTTGTGTTACTAAAGAACAACTTCAAAAGCAAATTCAACTAAACTGTAATGTGATTAAACTACAAAAGTTAGTATACCTGAATTGAATAATTAATCTATGTACATAGTTTGTTCAATAATCTCTTCTTGAGGTGAAATTATTTATTATTTTATTTGAATAATTTAATCAAAATAAAATATTATTTGAAAATACTGTGTATTTGATTTGAACGTTAAAGGAAATGAAATTTTCTATGTTATTTATGAGATACAAATATATAATAAAGAATTTAAAATAATTAATTATTTCAAATTATTATTTGTTATCTTATTTCAAACAAAATGCCCAACCCTGGTACAGGGTGATCGATAATTGGTGGGATAATCGGTACATACATACAGGGTGGGTCACCTAATGTTGCCATCTCAAATATCTTTGTTGTTTTCAAATGTCTAAAGGACAAAGTTAAATGGTAAAATGGGGCTCATACGATAGCAAAAAATTTTTGTTTTTACGTAATTTTTTTTAGAGATATGAAGGTCGCCTTCATTTTTTTAAATGGAATGATGTATTTTTTAATACATCAATCGATGCAGCTGGTCATTCGTTATAAAAAAGTACTGACCTATGTATTGCGAAAAGTTAGTGGTTCAGGAAATATATCAATTTAAATAACTCTAAATGGTGTAATGGTGTTTTAGAGTTATTTAAATTGAAATATCTCCGGACACCTACTAACTTTTCGACATACATAGGTTAGTACTTTTTTATAAAAATACCTCATTCCATTTAAAAAAATGAAGGTGACCTTCATATCGCTAAAAAAAAATTACATAAAAACAAAACATTTTTTGATATCGTATGAGCCCCATTTTACCATTCAACTTTGTCCTTTAGACATTTGACGTATCTTTGAAAACAACAAAGATATTTGAGTTTGCAACATTAGGTGACCCACCCTATATATACAATACAATCATAAGTAAGAAAAGAATAACATTTTTTCGTATGAGGCTTTGTTTTCCAGATGATCGAATTTGAAAATCCATTGAGGTCGCATGCTTAGCATAGTATTGGGTTGGCAAGACAGTAATTCCAGTATTTTTGGGTGAACTGAAACAACATTAATAAGCTACCAGAAAGATGGCAAAGGATCATCGAACATAATGGAAAATATTTTATCGATTAAAGTTCATTGCTTAAAGAAATTTTTATTTCACCTCAAAATACCAAAATTACTTTCTTGCCAACCCAATAGAAACAGTAGGTAATGAACAGACGGGTCAAACACATTCAGTAGCACAGATGTTTGTCGAATTTTCAAACTCGATTTTTCAAAAACGGAACCTCGTACGAAAAAATTTTATTTTACATTTTTGACTTATGTTTGTATACAGGTCCACCCCCTTTCGGTTGTCCGACCAATTACCGATCACTCTGTACCAGGATGGGACATATTTCACTCGAAATAAGATAACAAATAATCATTTAAAATAATTAATTATTCTATATACTTTATGTATATATGCATGTGTTATATTTATGTATATACACATATTATTTGTATTTCGACTTCTTTTTATGCATATAATCAGCCCCTTTTCTGTTGGACCACCAGTTACAGATCACACTATACATAAAAAAAGGGACGAATCGCCTATGGTATGGCATACATTTTGCTTAGTATTGATTACGTATCTACAACGCTGTACTGTCGCTATTTCCCTAAGGGGCCGAAAAGTTATGTCCCTTCAACACGTCGCGTCGGGAGGATTCTAACGGCAATGTTGAAATTGTCAAGCACAAGGGTAACGCGACCAGTGTCGCCATTCCAAGAACTATACCTTTCTGAACAGTGGCAGATCCATATTGATCGTGTATTTTTTTCCTGCTCCCCAATCTGTTTATAAAAGCTCTTGCAACAGAGGGATATTTCAAAGGGATTTACACGATAAAACAGATAAAGAATGTATTCTTTCTTCCTGGGTTTCTTCTATAAAACGCTACAAGCTTATAGACACATTAAAGTCTTTCATATCCGATTTATAAGAAGCACATTGTGTTTCAAAATTATTTCTGGATCTCTGGATATACATTTCTGGATCGGTGGAGATTTGTTAAAAAAATTTTCCCCAAAATTGACCTTGATCTTGAATTTCAAGGTCAAATTTTTTTGTTTTTTTTAACAAATCTCCACCGATCCAGAAGTGTAGAATCACGTTAGGGTAGTCACGACACATAATTTTGAAACACCCTCTACAAATAAATTCTTTCTCATTGTGGCCTATATAAAATCAAAACTTTATCACGAAATATTTACTCTTGGCTCTCTAGCATATACTATAATCCCATTTACTATAGAATATACAGTGAACCACGAAAGTATTCGAACGCACTTTGAAACAGTATAACCTTTTTATAATTGCACCAAACGACCTGATGTTTTGGAAGCAATTAGAAGCATTGCTTTACTAAATGATCTGCAAAAAAGATTTAACAAAAATTACAATTTACAAGGTCCCATGAAAAATAAAAAGAAGCATTTGTTAAAACTTTTTCATTTGGGCCCTTAATGAAAATTCAAAATATATGTTTTGTAGATCTATGTTAGTTATACACACGCTGAAGATTTCATCGAAATCGATTAGCATACCCAAGAGCTACACGTGGTTAAATATGGTGAAAATTTTCGCGACTTTTGGTCAGTTTCTGCTTAAAATCCACAATTTCTTACATCTTTCGGTGCGTGTCGTTTTTTTCTGCCTCAACCGATTTCGATGAAATTTTCAGCATGTGTATAACGCTAACATACATCTACGAAACGTATATTTTAAATTTTCATTACGGGCTCTAATAAAAAAGTTATAAATGGTGCCTCTTCTGCATTCTCATATAATTCTTAGCAATTGCAATTTTTCAAAATCTTTTTTGCATGTCATTTGGTAAATCAATTCTTCTAATTGCTCAAAAAAGGTCGTTTGGTCCGACCATAAAAATGTTATACTGTTTTAAAGTGCGTTCAATAATTTCGTGGTTCAATGTACGTTTGAAAACAACCAGCAATGCTGTCTCTCTCTCTGAGTAGTACTTCAAGGTTCTCCAATTTGCGGACACCAACATCAAAGTTGCCGGGAGAAGTTTCGTTCCTGTAAAGATGCTCTGTGACCGTCTCAGGGCCCAGTTCATATTTCCTTTGTCGTACTCGGAACCACAAAATTTGACACAACTATTAGATTAGTATTGTTATGATAATATTACAGGTATGTTTCCAACATTTATATTATTTTAAAAAGTCAAAATGTTATATATATTTGGTCTATTATATACGTATTTCATTTCGAAATTTCAGCAGTTAATCATTAATCAATTATCCGATTGACGATTAATAATCGTTAATCGCAATTAACGATTAATAAGTATTTAATCGTTAACCGCAATTAACGACTAAACTAGGAAATTAATCGTTAGTTACGATTAACGATTGAAGTAGAAATTTAATCGTTTTTAAAAAATGCTGTTATTCTATTGTCGAAACTATGGCATCGACGAAATAAAAATTCTGCAATGTAGTTCCTTTGACACTTTTCATCCCCATGATGCATAGAATACAATAATAAAAAGTTTGACCTTGAAATTCAATACGCCTATGACAGCCAAGACCAAACATATTTTTACACCCTGTACATCTAGCAATCGAGTGAACACAATAGGATTGAACTGTACTGATTAAACTGTGCTGCACTAAACTGCAAGGAGGGTCTGTGCACAAATATTTCCATTCGACCCTATTTCTTGCCACATGTCTTAATGTACACTGTACACAAATACACGAAAGGGGCGGCGATACGGCTGACAAATGCAGGCTCGAGATCTCAATCGTGGTCAGTCGCTTTATAAATGTATGGGTACCGCCTATTACACGGTTATGGGGTGAAAGTGTCCTGAGGAATAGCCTGCAGTGCTACTGGCCCCAAGAGGGTCGAACGCTCAGCTGAACCGTTCACTGTTGCATCGTGTCTGAAATTCATGACATGCCGATAGCTATTGAGTTACGAACCACGATGCTAGGAGCCCATGTACTTGCCAAATGTTCACTGCGATAACTTCGTTGCTGGTCACCGACCCTCCCACTAATTTATACACAGCCGGAAAGTACCGCTTATCTGCAATGTCCCAAAATTTACGATTAGGACCATTCGCCCGGACTTAGAAGCAAATAGTTATCTTCTGTTGAATAAAAACTCCGTTCAAGCTAATACAGGGTATTTTACCTGACTTCATCTTGAAAATATAATAATGACATATATATTTAAAATCATCTTAAATATCTCGCTTATTTTTTATGATAGTAAAAAGGTCAGAAGGAAAGAGTATTCGGTTCGAAGGGGCAAATGTGGTGATAGGCAAAAAAATGTTCTCAAGGTCACTTTTTTAGGATTTCAAGGTCATCGAAGTTTTTTAACCCTTAGCACTCGTACAGCAGAGTTGGGCAAAAATGTAATCAACGATTGACGAATAAATTTTTACTTCAATCGTTAATCGCGATTAACAATTAATCTTCTAGTTTAGTCGTTAATTCCGGTTAACGATTAAATACTTATTAATCGTTCGTCGACAACCCATTTCACCGACACTGTTTTCATCGACACAATTTGACCGACAGTAACTTTCGTCGACACTATGTTTTCGTCGACAAATGTCTTCATCGACACGGTTCGACCGACACTATGTTTTCATCGACACGGTCAAATCATAGACATATGTCTTCATCGACAGTCCGTGTTTAACGACAGGTTTGAGTTCATTGTTCATATCGCTTTAATTTCATTACTCGATACTTGTATAGTTATTGTACAATTTTGTTATGTTTTGTAGTCTATATATGTACATTCGTAGCATTCGTTCTGTTTATTCACATTTTGTATATGTATTTACACAATTACGTTTGAAATTAAACGAAATATTATGATTTTTCTTCATTTGTGTGTACTCATTAATAAAATTTGTTTATTTGAAGAAATACTGATTAATAAAGTAGCAATAAAAACTTTGATCTAATAAATAGGCCCTAATAAAAAATTTTAAAAAATGCCTTTTTTATTTTTGCATGTGACCTTGTAAATTATAATTTTTTGGAAAATCTTTTTTGCATATCATTTCATAAACCAATGCTTCTAATTTATTATAAAAAATCAGGTCGTGTGGTACAATTATAAAAAAGTTATTCTGTTTTGAAGGGCGTTCCAATACTTTCGTGAGCCACTGTATGTGTCTCTTGTAGAACAGCGGGACATTGGAGGAATTTTTAAAAGTCAAAATGTTAAATCTTTAAAGGGCCGCACGAGAAAGTGTCATCTTTTATAATAACATCGCAATATTTGTTTTAAGTTGAAAAATATGTCATTTGTTTTAAATCAAATTTTAGATTCGGCAGATTCGGAATCAGCCCAAGAAATTCTATAAGAGTCGCGTAGTGAAAATCGAAACGTCAAAAAAAAGTTGGAATTTGTTGGACAGTGTAGTTTGATCACAAACTGTATCTGTTCCAGTGGAATTTTTATGGAAAAAATGTTACTCTTAGGAACTTGTTTAACAATTTATTTAGAACGCTTACTGGAAAAGCTTCTCTAACAGAAACACGAGCAATCTTTGAGATCTGAATTATTTGCATAAATGTTACAAATAAATAACGTATTCAGAATACCAATTTAACTATAATAATTTATTAATATTGAGAACTCTTCTTAATCGATGAACGAACAAGTGTTCCTGTGGAAGACAACATTTTACACTGATATTTTATCGGTCCTGTTTGAACTAAAACTTTTACTTTCAACAGCTTTTATCTGTTCTCATCTATACTTGTTAAACATATTTTCAGAAAAACTTCCAGATTTCATGTTTCAAATAGAACCTATTCAAAGATTGTAGAACTTTTTCGATACCTAAGTTCATGTCATAAACCTACATGTTACAAAAATTGGAGAAATATGTTCATTATTTCACAAAGAAAGAAGGAACATGTATGAAAAATACATACATTTTATTATACAACTTAAGTTAATTTTGCGACACTTATTTACTTATTTCATTTGTCCATATTTCTACTTATACCCGAGTGTAGACAAAGTGTTCACTATTTGTATTTGTAGTGTTTGTCGACCACTGTTGGAACAATTATCGAGAACAGGTAAATAAAAATACAACGATGTAACGGCGCGTAGAGATGTGCGTAGAGTAACGGATGTCCGACGAATGTTCAAAGTACGTCCGTATCGGACCTCTGTTTGTCCCACGGACGTCCGATTTATAAGTCCCATTTAGAAAGTGGAACGTACGTAGGACGCCCCGTTCGGACCTATCTGGGACGTATCTGGGATATATCTAGGACAATTCAGAACGTTAAAACGACATTGACAGGACGTTTATAGGACATTAAAATTTAATTTTAATTGAATAAAAATTTCATATATTACAGAAACATTAGGTACATAGTAAATACAATACAATACAATCGCGCATATAACACTAATATATATATATGTTTATAACAATATATTTATTTATATATAATTATAAACTATATAAATTTTTAATTCTATTATATTAAAAATCAGTTGAAACTGTTTTGTTTCTTCCCATGGTCCTCCGCTAATGTAATCCACATCCGTATGAAACACTTGTTTCATTCTATTGAGTTGAGGTTTTGAATATCTTCGCTGCATCTAAAAATTAGAATTTCTTGGTGAAAAGCATTGGTCAATAAACGGGAATATTTTTTAGTATGAATATATTAGGTTAGAAGGAAAGCTATGTTGTATTTATTTTAAATAAGCAGGTAATTTTGCTTGTAAATCAAAAACACATGTTAACTAGCAAGTCATTGGACAACAGGAATTGTCAGGTTACCTGAAAAATGGCAACATATTGTTACAAATAATGTGTGTGTGTGGAAATTATATTATTGAATAATATTGAACATGTATTTTTATAAATTGGTACAAATGTTTTCTTTAACGCTAAACCTACCGAACCTCAGAAGTAACTGGTACATGTTCCCTTATAAAACTTACAAGATTGATTTTATTTAGGCTTTGTGTGGCTACTAGTGTAATACGTGCACTACTAAAAATATCTATACAGTCGTTTCTTATGAAATTAGTTTTATTCCTTTTCTAATTGTAAAATAAAAAACCAGGACCCAGTCATTTTGACCAGTGTTGGTAGGTGTAGTGTTAAAATACGATAGAATTTTCCCTCCAACCTAATTATAATTTTGTATTTTCCTTTTATAAAATAAAAACTTACCGGGGAAATGGCAGTGACTAGTTTCACCAACACAATAGTGAATCATTGGAAAACAGAAATTGACAGGTTATCTGAAAAATGGTAACATATTATTACAAATAATGTGGAAATTATATAATTGAATAATATTAAATATGTATTTTTATAAACTGATACAAATGTTTTCTTTAAAATACAATACAATAGAATTTTCCCTCCAACCTAATAATATTTTTGTATTTTCCTTTTGTCGGTAATGTTTCGATGACTGAAAATGAATATAAAATAAAAGCTTACCTGAAATCGTAGTGACAAATTTCACCAACACCGTCCTGACAAGTGGCTGAAGTCATCGAATCACTCACACACGCTTTTTATTAATTGGAATATTACAAACTGTGCACAAGGAAAACGTGGTAAACTAACCTCACTTCACGTAAACGCACGACGCACGATGATGCGACGCGACGGTCGAGTTAATTCTGACTCTGTCACTCAGCTCACATATTATACAACTCTCATATTTATAAAGAAATATTGTTATAAATATATCAATTTAAATAACAAAAACATATTACTATATATATGTATGTATATGTATTGTAATATATAAAAGTGTCTTATGCATGAGAAGTGAGCATCCTAGTACGTACGAAACTCCCGAGCACGGCTATAAGACTTAAAAAATACACGTATTGGGACGTCTGAAATTCAAGTCCCACGGAAGTACCTGGGACGAAAAAAATGGACGTCCCTGTGACAACCGAAATTTAGGTCCCACGGACATCCTAGGGACATACGCAACGGACGTCGGACGTATGGACGTAAACTGGACATAAACGGACGTCCACTGGATGTACGGTGCTAGCTGGGATGTAGTAGCTCCGGAGCTATTCGAGGCACCTTCTCCGCTTAGGTTCTTCCCCCATTCTTAGATTTCATCGTTATACAGGGTGTCCCAAAACTCCTTCAACTCTCTGCAGAAATGGGAGGTTCCTGAGACCATTTGAAGCGACATTTTCCTCTGCAAAAATGTTATCCACGGTTTTGTTTAGGAGTTATTAACGAAAAACACGGACCAATCAGAGCGCGACCTAGACGCGAGTTGGCTCGTTGGCGCGCCGCGATTACATAAACAAAGCCGCTGCGGCCATTTTTGCAAAGGAAAATGTCGCTTCAAATGACCTAAAGAACCTCCCATTTCCGGGAATTGAAGGAGTTTTGGAACACCCTGTATGTATAGTAGTGGTACGTTCCCACCACGAGAGCACGAAAACAATTTGTATCTATTTTCTGTTGATGTCATGATGTTACCAAAAGCAATGATTTTGTATGATTTTAGACTTTTTTGCGTAAGGAAACTGCACTACTCATACTCCGCCCTGCTAGGGCAAAGAAGGGGTTATGCGGGGCTCTCCCCGGCCAGAAGGGCCGAGGCATACCCGCTAAAAGCCCCATGGTGGCCTCCCTAAGCTAATTGGGGGGTGGTCGGAATTTCGATAACGAATGCGACCAACCACCCATGGCAATTATGCCCCGCTCCGAGGCGGAGAGAAGCTGCCCCCAAATAAACCTACGCTATTAGGACTCCGTGCAGGCCACCCACACGGTGTCCCCCTCCCAAGGACCGCTCCGAGCGGCCCCCGGGGAACCCCTTCCTCGCTCGGGGGGTGGAAAAACCCCATAGGGGTTCCCACCCGGCCGAAGGAGGAAGTCTCCGCACGCGGAAAGGAGGGTCTTAAGCAAGTTCCGGCTCACGTCACCCCACCCCGTGGCGCCCTTAGACGATATAATAAATAAATAAAACAAATACAAAAGCAGAACAAAACAAAAACAAATTCAAAAGGGGGGCAAACCATCACGTTGACGGGTCGGGGTGCAAGACAGACACCGCGCACGGTTGGCCCACCTCTGGGGAGGAAGTATTATGGTAATCCCCCTCATGGCGGCGGTGGAGTTAGGTAATATGTAGTCCCACGGCCGCCATTACGTCTGCGGCCCCTAATCGGGGCGTATGATTTTAGACCTGACTCAGACCTAACCCGAACGGCAGATGGCGTTGCCGTTTGCCAGTCGTACAAATCAACAACAACCACAGTACTACATACATCGTGAATGCTCTATCGATCTCACTATTTTTATATCTGTCCATCGCTATCAATTTATAATATGTGCAATGTGCATACTATACAGGGTGTCCAAAACCACCCGTCCAGGGGTGTTTTTAACTTCTCAGATAAGCATATTCAGTAAAAATGTTTACAAATAAAAATTGCAGGGATTACTAGAGGACATTGTATTTGACCTTCGGATCCATTTTCAAGGTTATTTGGAGGTCAGTACGTACTTTCTATGGTCCCTAGCAGTCATTTTAATCTAGAACATAAGTACATATCTGAACGTGAAATTTCGAGCTCTTTCAGAATCCGTAGTCAAAAGTAGGGGTTCCCATTTAAAAAATACGTACTGACCTCCAAATAACCTTGAAAATGGTCCCGAAGGTCAAATAGAAGGTCATGGATATATGTCCTCCATTAATCCCTGCAACTTTTATTCCAAACATTTTTACCGAATATGCTTATCTGAGAAGTTGACATCCCTGGACGGATGGTTTTGGACACCCTGTATATTAAAGTGAGAAACATAGCGACAGATCATCGTGGTTGTTGAAATTAATTTGGAAAGTGTTGTTCACAAGTGCACAAAGGAAAATTCGTTCAATGAGACAAGATTTAGGATTTGTGAATTGTAATTTTTACTTTTTACTTCTATGTAAAAATAGTCAAATCTGACGAATGTGGCTGTGTGCCTCGATCATGGCTTAATTCGTAATCAATGGTATTCTTCAAATCAGTAATCCAATGTTTTCACTCTGTACCCTTTATATTTTCTACATTAAATACATTTACATTTCAAATACATATCTATATCATTCTAGTATATCAAATGTATTATTTCTCTATAAAATACGCTTTATTTGTTTAGTCAAATAATTTTCATTGGAGATGTACTGAACGGAATTACCGAATGTCTTCTTCACACACTTTGATAAATTAATAGTCGATTGAGATAATGGGGTAGTTGACAGGAGGTCTTATTGACTATCTTCAAGACAAAGGAACATCAGCTGTTCGCTGGGCGTTGGTCACGTTTCGTGCATAGTTAGTCGTAAGCAACGATGGGACACGACTGATGTCACAGCCTACCCTGTCATACATACATATACAGGGTGGTCCGTTTAAATAAGGCCACTTAAATATCTCTTCAGGTTATTGTGATGCAAAAAATATTTGTTACGTAATGTGCATGGTGTCAATGGACCAAATATTTGGCAAGTAAATACATATATTTTTTTCCAAAGGTCATTTTTTTCGTAGTTATCAAGGTCACCGATGTTTTTGACACATAACCACATCTTTTTTTTATTACATCGTGTAACTGATCGAAAAATACATTCAGATATGTATAATAATATGACATTGGCCTCGATCTGAAGGTATAACTTCAATTTTCCAAGATCAAGGTAATTTCAAGGTCATGTTATCATACATATCTGAATGTATTTTTCGATCAGTTACAGGATGCAATAAAAAAATATATAGTTATGTATCAAAAAACGTCGATGACCTTGATAACTCCGCAAAAAATGACCTTCGGAAAAATATACTTGCCAGATATTTGGTCCATTCACACTATGCACATTACGTAACATATATTGTTTGCATCACAATAACCTGAAGAGATATTTAGGTGGCCTTATTTAAATGGACCTCCCTGTATGTATATAAGTAAATTGAATACAAATATCATTTCATACAAACACTTAGATTAGGTGCATACTACATTATTGTCACTAAACTGCGGAAGTTTATGCAAATTTTATATGTCATACAGGAAAGTCTACAGAATCTTTTGCTGTAAAGAAAAATTCAATATCTTTTATAATTTTGTTCAAAGTTGAAGAATGTCTTTTTTTATACTCAAATTTCTCCAAAACTGTACGTCTAGGAGAAAAATTTAGGACATATTCGGAATCAACGCGAAAAACTCTATAAGAATCGCATAGTGAGAATCGAAATAATTTTTGGCTGTTGGACAGTGTAATGAGAGTCTTGTATGTAGGATTATAATGAACGCTTTTGTTCATAGAAAATTATGTTAAAATATACAATTCTTTATTAATTATGTATAAGCAACATATAAATATTATAACTTTGGTAAGTAGAAATGATATCAAAGTATACTAACATTTATCAATGTGATATACATTTTGGGGACTCTCGGAATAGTTTCGTGTTGTGATACATAATACAGAACATTTTCGCAAAGGAAAAAGTTACTTTAGATGAGCTCAGGAGTCGCCTCCTTCAAGGGACTACCACATTTTTAGTGGGCCCTGTACAGTGTAATGTATAGCGAACTACTATGATGCAAATGAAAATAAATTTTCTCAACAACTTCAAAGTCCAAAGTTCACAGAGTTAATCAATTCAATTTCGGGGCCAGAATTTTAATCAAAAAATAGGGTCAGCATTCACGTCAACTGATAGAAAGAGAGGGAAATTATTCTACCACTGACGATCAAAAGATATTTAATATGTGCCTATTGAAAATTAGGATATGCATTTTAAAATTCTATCTAAGGACTACTTTCAACTTCGCTCACGTTTAACTTCAATTTACAGCTTTAAAAAAGTGATCTAATTTGCAATTCAACGAGAATATCTCTCTTTTTAAACCTTCATTTAGGTAAAAAAACTTCTGTTTTAATGAGTTCTATCAATTCTTCTTTGTATTCCTTTAGACTTTAGAAAGAAGTCAAGAAGGAAACATATCGCGTCGATTATTTTTTCAGTTTTGACGGTTACGTCTGCTTAAAACTAATACAATGAACTTTTATTTGAATACATATTTTATTAGTACAAAATTGTATTTTTTTGATATATTGTTATTATCACACATTCCAGGTTATAGGATTTTAACAATATGTTGAATTATAGAAAAGATTTGTGTGATACAATTATTTAATAATGACCTTTGTAGTACCAGTACTATCTACTCCAATGTTTATTTTCGTATGTAATTCTATATTATGTTTTTTTTTTATACAGTGTATTTCACCTAACTTAATATCTCGCTTATTTTTTCTCTAGGTCAAAAATATATTTTGAAGGTCACTGTTGTCGAGATGTCATGGTCATCGAATTTTTTAAAAATGGGGCTACATTACAACAGTCTTATTGCTCTTATAGTTCAAAAACACAAATTCGACGATGTGCGATATGTTGACCTTCACGTGACTTTCAACGACATAATTATATAACCCATAGATAGTACTAAGACGTCTTTAAGACGTCTGAAATAAAACGTCTAAAATGCCCCGAAAAAGATGTCTTTAAAACGTCTTGTTTCAGACGTCTTGAAGACGTCTTTTTAGGACGTAAGACTTTCAGACCTAAAATATACGTCAAACGGACGTCTTTAAGCGTCCTATGCTATCTGGGATATGTTGCCCTTCTATTAATACTAAAATGTCTTTGAAAGTAATAATGTAAACATTCTACCTTAATAACAACATAGTGATGCAAACGTGTGAATAACAAAATGTAAAATTTTTTCCTATCAGCATTTATTTTTCAGTTACACTCAATAAAAAATGTATATATTTCCTAACAAATGAGGTATGAAAGTAAAGAAAAAGTTTTCACTTCAGTCAAAGATATTAAATAACTTTGAGATAATTAGACAACGGAACACAAAAGTACGCTGCATGTTTTCATTATTTAATAAAATAGATATTTAACTACTCTGTTCTCGTGCAACTAATCATGTACGTCGTTACTTGTTTGTGCAGGATGATTCAGAGTTCCTGATTGTGCGATATCGATTGGCGTTCCAATTGGTAAGTACTGTACTGTATACGTCAATACTAGTGCTACTAATTATCGTGTCGTTACGGTTGTCACTAGAATAATAGGACGTTTCCGAAGCTTTATAACGAACGTAGCACTAACGTTTGAATCTATATCTCAAGTATTACTTATAATAATTTGTGCTGTATATTCTAAATTTATTTTAAACATTTTTTGGCGTTGAACGTAACTGCAACAGTAAACTATGAACAGAAGGAAAGTGCAAGGGGAAACAAACAAACAACATAAAATAATTTTGAATAAAAATAAGAAATAAATAATATCTCCGCTCACACGCTCATTCATTACAGTCATGCATATAGGCATATACATACATATGTACAATCTTAAGTATAATAGCATTTGCAAAAACAGTTTTATCATGAAGGTACGCCTCAATTTTTGCATTTGGATTTTTAATGTGACCTCCAGGATATCTTCTGTAATATTGACAAAGTAAACAATGTTTTATTAAAGTGGTCAGTATCCCGCAGGGGTTGTTTTTTAAATGTTTTTTTTTCGCAGTTTTCAAGGTTATCGATGTTTTTTTTTTAAATAGCTAAATCTATTTTCCTGTTTCATCGCGTAGCTCCTAAAAAATACATCCAAATATGCACTGTGACATGATCTTCAAATGACCTTGAACTCCGAAGATGAAGGTCAAACTTAAATTTCGTTTGTAAGGAAAATGCAGACTTTGTGAGAAACACTGTATGTAAATCTGTAGAAAGTGTCTTTCGTGGCACAAAGAATATCGAGACACGAGTATTGTGCATTTAGATCTACAGTTTCTTTATTTGCAATTAATTATATCATGCACATACTTTATAGAGTTTTAGCAAATCTGTTTGCACCGGCACATTCGCCATTTAATATTCAAGGTATTCAATATAATAATTCGTCAAATTTTAGTACGAAATTTTCGAGAGCTCTTTTTATCCATTTAACATAAATAATGTAATCTAACTAAAATACTACCCGAATATTTGTACAGAAACTAACAAGGAGACGGCAAGGTCGATGAGTCTCAGATTTAATTGAAACTCTGTGCAGTTATAGATCTCGTTCTCCTGTTAATGTGTATACCCCATTATAGGCGCAGATACTCAATAGTTTGTAAGATATTTAAAATTAAAGGTTTTCATTGCCATGAATATGCAGGGTGAACATTATAAAGTGTTACAGACGAATATCTCCAAAAATATTGATTATACGCAGAAATGTTTCAGATGAAAGTTGTTCAGTACCGAGAGGGACATCCTGTGGTGGAACATTTGTTTTTCCTGGTGGACACTCCCAGGTGAGGTGAAGGTCATCTTGATTTTTTTTAATGGAACAACCTACTTTTTGTATCGTGAATCGATAAACTATCGTATTCTGAGTAAAAATGTATTGACCTCCATATGTCCTAAATCTAATAGTTAACGAGATATTATCGAAACAATTTTCTTTCTTCTTTGGATAATTTTTCGTTAATTATTAGGTTTAGAACATATGAAGGTCAACACTTTTATACTCAGAATTTGGTACTCTATCGATCTACGGTATAAAAAAGGACATTCCACTTAAAAAAAGAAAGTTGACCTTCAGCTCATCTTGGACTGTCCACCGGTGAAAATAAAAGCCCCACTGCATGATGTCCCCCTCGATACTGAACAACTTCCATCTAAAACATTTTTGCGGATTATAATCAATATTTTTGGAGATATTCTTCTGTAACATTTTACAATGTTCACCCTGTATATTCATGGGAATGAAAACCTTTAATTATAAATATTTTAAAAACTATTGAGTATCTGCGCCTATAATGTGGTATACATGTTAACAGTAGAACGAGTTCTATAACTGTACAAAGTTTCAATCAAATCTGAGACTCATCGACCTTGCACTCTCCTTGTAAGATGAAATTCTCTAAGTGTGCACAAGCCAAAAGTGATGCCTAAATCTGGACAATTTAATTTTTATAGTAAAATTATTAATTAAGTGATTAAATAATTATTTTATATATTCTGAGGCCTCAGCTACAAGTAGGTGAGAATATTATTTGCGTAAGACATCAATTGAAATTTAAAAATAAATTCAAAGTGTATTTGAAAACAGTAGGGTAAAGTGCCCAAATATGAACCACTTTTTGTTGATGTCACTTTTTGATTATTTTATAATACTCATTTTGGTACAAAAAATTACCAGTTGTAGATGCATTTCCTCCGTATAAAATTCTGGGGTCAAGTTTCTTGAAAAATTAATACAGCTTGGGAAAAATATTTTTTTTGTGTTGTGTCATTTGCAAGTTCCAGCGAACGGGGTTCTTAATACAAGGGGAAGTCGGGGTATTGTGAGCCACGGGGAATCGTGAGCCAGCGCCATCTCTGTATTCCTGGTAAATAATGACAGCGGCGAACAACTGTTTTTGAGTTGTCTCATAATGAGGTAATATTTCCACGATCAGTTGAAGTACGCACCCGCATCATTACTTTGCTCTGTTAGCAGATACAAATTCGCTGCGCTCGAAGTATTATTTTTATTTCGTGTTTGGTCTATTATTGTTACATTTTTGATACTCGTGTGACTTCAAGCTTTCGAAATAAATAAAGAAATTTGAAATAGGTTTGGTTTGTGTTATCTGTTTGTGGCCAAGATGTAAAAATAAGGGTTCGGGGAATTATGAGCCACTTTTCTCGGGGAATTGTGAGCCACTTGATTTTTGACATTCAACGAGCTAACCTCACGTGTTTGATGTTTCTCAATGATTGTTCATGCAATATTCGAGCATATCAATTTTTTGGCAATATCTAATAGATATTTTTTTTTTATTTTTTCATTTCTTTTATTTCTGCATAATTTACATGGAAAATATGCCGAAAAAGATGAACCGCCAAAACACCATTCATTGCAACGTCTGCGATCGTGCCATCCACTGGGAATGCGCCGGAATGACCGCAAGAAATTGGACTTGTGAACTTTACATTTCAGATTAATTGTATAATAATTTTTAACTTTTTTTCTTATTATTAAACAATTATTTTGTCATTCAGATACATGAATACACATTTCATAACAGAAATTGTAATTTTTATTTGATTTTGAAAGAGTGGCTCACGATTCCCCGAGATTTTTCAAATTCAAGAAAATGCACATTTTTTGTAATAGTCTTAAAATCATCTAATTTGCAGATATTCGATTAAACTATTGTGTCTAAAAGAAAGGTAAATCTTCATACTACAACATTTAGCGTTGAAATCTGATGAAAAACTTAATTTAATAGTAGTTTTTTGGCAATAAAAAAAGGTAGCTCACAATACCCCGACTTCCCCTACACCTTGAGTGCCTAATATGACAAATAGTGCCATAATTGGCTCGCACACCAAGAATGTCAATAGCTATATCCATATTAGGGAACCCTTGGTAGTGCCATATTGGGAACTTCACATGGATAGATAATACTAGTTATGTACTGACGAAGAGAAAGTGAATTTCAGCCCAAACCAACAAGACGGCAATAAATAAAATGAAACTACAGATATGTTCAAACAATTCTAAATCACTTAACTTCCTCGAAAAAAGATACAACCGAAAATCTTACCACGACAATATTCATCACGTGGAGACACAACTGGCGGAGAATCGATACCAAAATTTATAGAATGGTGCGATTGCACTGCTCACTGTTGAGTAAACATGGTAAACTACTATTGTTTCAGGATTTTCTCACTAGAGTGCGATTTCCCCTTTACAAGATATGTATAAGGTAGTGCCATAATAGGCGACTATACCATATTTGGGCACAAATAGTCTATTTCCATCCGCATTTAAAGTTTGAACTTTTTTATTAGAAGAAAGACATAATTTAAGCCCACACATAGGCAAAAAATAATTATCACGCATAATATTGATATTTTAAAATAAATTGGCAATCAGACGTAACTTAAATAATAATTATGAATTCAAATATTAGATGTCCAAGTTTAGAACTGTTTTGAAATATAAGTACGGTTGAGTCCTGGCAAGAAGGTCCCTGGCAGGAATGCGCGTCCGATTGGTTAGCTTGGAAGGAGGCGCCTTCTATTGGCCGAAGCGGTCATACACACACACTACTACTGCTATGCAGAACGATAGACCTCTCTTGCCTCTGTGCCCCCCCCCCCCCGCGGGGACCATCTTGTCAGAACTCAGCGGTACTTACATACTCCATACTGGGACGCGATGGCAGTAGCTGTCCTATTATAAGCTTATACTCGATTTGCATACGCCTTAAGCCGGAGACGTGTTTGCGCCTAAAATCAACTCGTTGTTTTTACACTTAAATGGCAAATTATTTAACTAAATGTCCGTCTAATTAGTCTTCTATTAGCTTGTAAAAAGAGAGAAACGAAATTAAAAAAGAACAAGAAATCAATAAAAATTTACACGAAAGAAAAAAGACAATTGCAAAGCAAATTGAAGATATTAAGTTAAAAATCAATGATAAATCTAAAAAAAACAAGATCTAAAGCAACTAATGAAAATGAAGGTGAAATTAAAGAAGAGAAAGCGAAATGACGCACTCATTTAGGAAATACATATGGAGAAAGAAGTATTGTCTTTAGTAATGCTTGCCTTACAACAAAACATGAAAATTAAACAGGATAGAATTTAATATAATAATATTTTGATATGTAAATCATTAAACATTTAATAAAGTTCGATGTGTTATAGGTATAATTATGTGTAAAAACAATATTTTTCCCGGTATAGGCTTTACTCCTGTCCAGGTACTAGCTTAGATTGGATTTAATATGTAGACCTACAGATTAAAATTAGAATAATTAAAAAAAATTTATAATTTATAATAACAAGGAGTTAATACATTTAAAATATTAATCTAAACAATGATTTTGGAATTTTCGAATACTTTACAAAATCTGAATTTTATGTTAAAACTCTTACAAAATTGCTTTTTGGTTGTTTAAACTAATAAAATAAAAGGTAGCAAAAAATGCTGTCCAGCAGTGTTGGGCAATAAATAAATTGATTTAAATAAATAATTATTTAAATAACTAGTTACTTATTATTTTATTGTTTATTATTATATTATTATTATTATTATTATTATATTATTTGTATTGACAAATAATAAATTAAATTGTATTTTTTTATAGAAAATACAAGAAATAAGAGAAGACCAAAAACTATTTATTTGATTTCCACCTCAATCCAAATAATAAATTAATCTTTTATTTGCAAATATGTGAGAAATAATAATTTATTTAAATAAAAAGTTTAGTTATTATTTGCAATTAAAATCACACGTTTATTTATTATTTAATTATTTATTATTTAAAATAAAATTTGCCCAACACTGCTATCCAGGCTTAGGGCATTTCACATTATACGAATATCCCGACATCGAATTTTTGTAAATGATGGCTGGCGCTATAGAATTACATACATGAAAATAATTGGCACGAACTTAATGCCACTCAGTAGCAATGTATTGACCTTCGCAAGGTAATGTGGGGTTTCAGAGAGCCCCCAGCATCAGATTTCTGAAAATAATTTTTATATGAATAAAATGAAATCTGTCTGTTTACTTTTTATCCTGTATTATTCTTTATCCCAAATTTATCAAAAACGAGGCTATTTATGAAATTCATTTGTCGGAGTGTATATAAGAGACCCCACGTTACTATTATATCTATGTGTTATTAGATCTTCCCTTGCGAGGGTTAATGTTGAAATTAATTAAAATATAGCGTAAGATGAGAACCTCGTTATCAGATAACTAACAATTGTTAGATACACACACACACAGAAACTTCAACTTCAATGGTAGTCAACGTGTTAATATTGGGTTTTCATTATGAGGTATCTCCAGGAACCGAAATTGTGTGTTCCACATATTCTGATACGAACACATATATCGGCGTGGATAGTGCGTCACTGCACCAAATGAATAGTATAGGATAGGTGGTACGATTCATCATCGATTTCAAATGTGTTAACCCACTCTGCAGTGAGTCCAGGTAATCACAAAGAACTTCTACTGAGCCAGCACTGAAAAGAGAAAGATGTACGAATACATTAAAACGCAGCTGATGGACCACTTATTTTGTCTGCACAAAGGATAGAGAAGAAGTGGAAAAAAACTTTCTCGTTCATTATTTATTCCCACACCATTCCACATTTAATTCACACAGTTTCACCTATATCTCGTTCATAGAAACGGTTGGTGTTATCATTTCACAATTGTTAGTTACTTGAGATTGACGTTTTCTCTCTACGCTATAATTTATTCAATTTAGCTTTTCTAGTTAACCCTCAGACACACACACAACGGACGATTTTTCTAGCTATTCAGGTCATTCAGAATGTTCGTAGCCCAACAATGAAATGACATGAAATATGAGTTAAAATACATTTATTCTTCAATTATTCTCCCTTAAGCTTAATACATTTTTTCCAGCGATTTTCTAATATATTTACCCCATCTCTGAAGTGATTTTCCTCGAGACATCTAAAATACTCATCTACGGCTGCTACAACTTCTTCATTTGATGAAAAAACGCCTGCCACGTAGGAATTTTTTGAGGTTTGGAAACAAGTGGAAGTCAGACGGGGCCACGTCTGGTGAATGTGGTGAACAATTCACAGCGCAACTCCTTCAATTTGACCATTGCAAGAACACCTTTGTGAGCCGCGTGCATTGTCCTGGTGAATAATGACTTCTCCTGTTATTGTTTTCCTGGTTTGAAGGTAATCAATTAACAAAATTCCATGACATTCTTTGTCGATTTTGACCACTTTGACTGCTTTGGAGCTGAACAATCGAGCTCAGTCAACACTGCGGTTTGTTGTCGCAATGCAGGATCATAGTGGTAAACCCAAGTCTGATCCATGGTTACAAATCGACGTACAAAGTCAGTTTCATTTTTTTGCAATCGATCCAAATGTTGTTGAGAACATTTCACGCGAATGCGTTTTTGATCCGAATTTAACGAAAGAGACACCCATCTTGCCAATAGCTCTCTCATACCTAATTCATTAGTTAAGATCTCATGAACTGATCCACTTCAGATGTCGGTGGCCTCAGCTAAATCAACCACAGTTAATCGACGATCTTCCAAAACCAAATCATGGACATGACCAATCATTTCTGAAGTGGTTGCAGTTCTTGGACGTCCTGGGTGTGGATCATCATTAATGTCTGTCCGACCATGTTTAAATCAGGGACTTTACCGGTATGCAAAATACCGGAATAATACCGGTATTTTTCGGTGATTTCTTCCTGGTCGTTGTAGAAAAAGAAATATCGGAATGGCAGTATGACGTCATATCGGTATATGAAAATACCTATATATTTTTATATATTTATCGGTATTATTTTCGGTTTTCCTATTTCGATTAGGATTATATATTAAGAGTGACCGTGAATAGAAACAATGTATTTCTTTTCACGGTCAAGCCACACGTTTGGGTTGAGAATCCATAAACAAATGAAGGCTTGCCCCGAAGTCGGTAGTCGCTTCGTCGCTTGTCTCGCAACACGTTACATTTTGAGTTAGAGCATATATTGTAGAATAAGAAATGGGGCGGAATAGGAAAAATGCAATTTATAAATATTTTACACATGATTCAACAAACAATACATCACGGTGTTTAATTAGTCAGTGTGGATGTGAAGTTATGGTAAGTTGTTACGTTTACATATGTTTATGTGAATAATTCTAAGAATATAATATATAATAATTATATGAATAATTTAAATGAATAAAATTTACAAAATTGTTAATTTTACAGGCCTGCGAAATAAACAGTCAACCTTTTTTCATTAATTAATATACATTAAATCATAACTATTGAACTACCTGAACGATGAAAATGAGCTTCTCGGTGATTACAGTAGAATAAGGTCCATAAAATTTATATTTTGCAACTGTTTTTAACAATTACAAGTTTTTATAGCAGGCAAATTTTTCATATTTGTCGATAGTTACCTGCTATAAAAAATTTGTGTTTATTAAAAACAATTGCAAATTAAATACTGAAAAATATTTTTTTCAAATAAAATTATTTTATTTAGATACTCTCATGTTTCTACTGTAATCACCGAGAGGCTCATTTTCATCAGTTAGGTAGTTCAATAGTTATGATTTAATGAAAAAAGGTTGACTCTTTATTTCGCAGGCCTGTAAAATTAATAATTTTGAAAATTTTGAAAAATCCTTCGAGATATGTTCATATATCGCTAAAGACTACAACATATTCAAAGAACAAAATCTGAAACAGTACTCCAAAAGGTGTCCGATTTCGCGTGGAATGACCCCTTTGTAAATATTAGTGGTAAATAATTACCTTGATTGATTGCATATATTTAGGGAAAACACGGTACTAATTTAATATCTCACTTATCTAAAAATCATCCGACTGAATTCACGACAGTTATGCTTCTCAATGAGAAGCTAAAATGTGAAGAAATGGAAGAATCATGTTCTAATGATACAAGTAAACTTTAATACAAATTTTAGTAAATTTTATTAATAATGTTAAATTGCATCAATCGAATAAAATTATCATATATTATTGTTACTAAGCATAACCGTTCGTATTAATATTAACGAAATTGAATAACTTTATTAAATTTGTTAAAAATTTTAGTTAATATTAACGAGATTTCCCGCATACAGTCACGATATAATTAAGGATTAAAACTGACACTGAAAAACTACGCATAAACCAATAAACCAGTGATATATTAATTATCCACTAATACGTATAAGAGTATTAATAAACTAAAGTAAGGACTTAATCGGTATGATTTTGATACCGGTATTACGCCGACAAGGCTGTACCGAAACTGATATGTTTTAATTGTTAAGGAAAGAAAAACGTCATATTCTTCGTTCTTAGTTATTTTGCGACTGTATGCGGAAAGTCTCGTTAATATTAACTAAAATTTTAGGAAATTCAATTATGTATATTTACAGTTCTTAGATTTTATTAATATTTAATCATTATATTTTAGTATTATTACGTATAAAATTTGTATTAACAATAATTATTAATAAGACATCCGACTCCCGGAACATCACGTTTATGGTCACGGAGTAGATAATGTATCCTTTACATTGGAAAAACCGAAAAAATACCGGTACTTACAGTACAATACCGGTATGTGTGAAATACCAGTATCGGTACAATACCGGTATCTGTGAAATACCGGTATCGCTACAAAACCGGTATTGGTGAAATCCAGTCTATCGGTTTTGATATAGCTTTACTGGCACGGTACCGATTTCGGTACTGATACCGGTATGAGAATTATACCGGTTCTAAGTCCCTGGTTTAAATAGAGCAACACATTTTTTTACCATTGCATATGAAGGAGCACTGTCCCCTAACACACTCACCATATCATCAGAAATTTCATTTCCGCTTAATCCTTCTCTATATAAATATTCAATGACTGCACGATTTTTCAAGTTTTCCATTTTTCTAACCAAAGCAGATACGTCTACTTTAATCAGCTGCCTGAAGCAAGCTATTTGACAGATCGATTTGGAATGCATGATATGTTCGCATCAAGGACGGATGTTTTCAAAACCGATATGTTTTTGCTGCTACCAATATCATCTATGTGTCAGGCTACGAACTTTCTAAATGGCCTAGTAATTGACAATGCTTAGGACCGTTAAATAATTTTTAGACTTTTGATGATATCTCGTACGGACACATTTATGTTTCCGATATCCTCAATAAAACAGCTATTCAGTTTGTTTAATTGCCGCAAGCTGAATACTTAAATGACAATTTCGTTCAATATATTAGTTAATATATTAATATTCGGACACACATCAATTTCAAATTCCTTGAGTGACTTTAAATGACCTTCATAAAAGGTCATTTGTTATTCGTCTTGAAACGGGCTATCAGAATCTGAATAAATAAAGCATATTGTTCCATCTTAAAGAAAGTACTGTCCCCATCGAAATACGGTGACTTTCTCCGCAAACTTTTTTTTATAACGAATAACGAAGCTATTGGGTGTGGTACAGTTAAATCAGATATATCCTGTTCTGGTGAACTGAAGAATTATTTCATAGGAAACTTTTCTATTTCTAGAGGGTTGTAATTAATTGCTGCTATTTTATTTGTAGGTGTACCCACGAAGGACGCATGAAGGTCGTCTTTATTTTTTTAAACGGAATCATATCATTTTTTATGCACTATTCGATGCATCTCGATATTCTGAATAAAAATGCATTGATCTACTTATGTCGAAAAAGTATTACTTTGGGAGATATATTTTAATTTTTATACTGCGAATCCCTATTATATTATTAGTAGCAAGTGTACACTCGCGGAGATAATCGCATTTATTGGTTAAAATCGTTGCACGTCGCAGTATTATTTAATATGCAGGTATGTACGTTAGCAACTAACAAGAAGTCATTTATTTACAATTATTTATATTTGCAATGTTATATTTGTTCGATCATATCTACAAGCGAGAGCAAATGATTGCTGTTAAATGTAACGGCTCCCTTTGCACTCCTTTCTCGAGTGTGACTCGCGACATCAGAGAAAGAAAAAAATTTAAATGAAACTGATTTTTATATGTATTTGGTTCTTCCTTTATTTATTTAACTTCTTATTTTTTAGTTTAAAACAAATATAAGTTCCACAAATATAAATTGCAACAAAGTTTGAAAGCTATGTTTAGTATAATTAGTAAACAAAATTACTTATAAAATAAGTAAATAACAGTCAAGGAGCTGTCCTTTGAAGTAAGTTACATATAAAACACTGGTATTAGTAGGGTGTTGTTGGCAACAAAATTGGAAAATAATTCGGACTGCAAAGGGTTAACTGACACTTCTTTCTGCATCCCCGGATCGATTATACAGGTTGTTGTCTACATATATGTATTGGCGCAGAGCAATTTTACATTGCAGCAGTTTTGCCTGTAGCTATCGCGAGATAGGAAGTATCCGGCATGCCCGTAAATATTATGCAAGTGATTTTTCAGTCCTGAAATGGTTGATGGTTTTTTTCTGGGCTACAAAATGCAATAGAAAAAAATTCAAAAAAGCAATTTATTGATGAAAAATGATCATAAGATGTTTTAGTACATAATATTCTTGCTCATGCCAAGACGAGTTAGTATCGTTAGTTAGAGTTAGAGTCAAAACGGCCTAGTACGTATCCCAGATAGCACAAATTAAAAGAAGGGAAGAGTAAAAATGGATTTCGACAAAAACGAGTTTAAAGTTAAACTTAGCTTTATCAGAAGAACGCATGTGGAATTGACACAAAACGTGGAAGAATTGGAATTGGAATTGGTATTGAAATTGAAACTAAAATTGGAATTGGAATTGGTATTGAAATTGAAACTAAAATTGGCATTGGAATTGGAATTAGAATTAGAATTGGAATTGGAATTGGAATTGGAATTGGAATTGGAATTGGAATTGGAATTGGAATTGGAATTGGAATTGGAATTGGAATTGGAATTGGAATTGGAATTGGAATTGGAATTGGTATTGAAATTGAAACTAGAATTGAAAGTAAAATTGGAATTGGAATTGATGTTACGGATGACGAACAGGTGTTCAATATCATCTCTGGCAGGAATCGTTCTAGATAAACGAACAGAGCTACCCTAGATAAATCTACATAGCTGTTTAGTTTAGTTTATGGCCCAACCATACGCACGACTAACTCGGTCGACTAAAAGGTCGTTGACAAAATACGAATGTTCATTCAAAGGGTACTGACAAGTACCACCCGTCATTGCAGGGGTATATAAGCTCTTGCATTTCTACTCTCGTGGGCTAGTACTATCATAATCACGAATCGTGTCGCGTCGAGCTGCATCTCGGATGTCAATTACTAGTGAGATCGGGTTAAAGTTCCTCTTTGAATCAAAAGTGAACCGTATAGATTCCGCGAGTTCGGTATAATATCTATTAGGCAGTGATAAGAGTGCTCCGAGACCCCTGCATCGCCAGCGTGTCAATACCGTGCATCCTAGTTTATGTAATATCTTTTTTCAATTATTTCTATTCTAAATTCAATTCATTCGCGACAATTACGCAATTGTAACACGAATTCTTATAATCAGAATATATTTGTGTTCTTTGATAATTAACGCAAATTCATTAAACCCATAATTATCGTCCAATATCCTAACCGAGAAATTGAACGTCCCCACACGATACAATCTTACCGCTCAGATTGTATCATTAGCATAGTTACGGGGCTTACTAACTATCCTAGCGACTCCCTAATTTCGCGTCAGGTTCATCCACGAAAACTATACTATCCTAGCGGCTCCCCAATTCCGCATTGGGTTCGTCTGCATTCTAACAGCTCCCTGATTTCGCATCAGGTTCGTCTGTGCTTTTATCCAACCTCCTAGCGGCTCTCCAATTTCGCATTGGGTTCGTCCGCGTCGTTCTACAACTTCCTAGCAGCTCCCCGGTTTCGCATCGGGTTCGTCTGGGCTTGACTCCATTCCTAGAGGCTCCTTGACAACGCGTCAGGTTCGTCCTCGCTGTCGATAATCCTAGCGGCTCCCCAATTTCGCATTGGGTTCGTTCGCGTACCTTAACTAACAAATTGATACCATATTCCTAGAGTAACAACACGAGAAATTGAAATTGGAATTGAAACTGAAGCAAAAATACTATAACTAGAAAGTAATACCAATGCTAATACTGCTAGATTATGGGTACATAAAAACCACACTGTTTATGGTCTCAAAGAAGTCTTTTTAGGATGTGAGACTTTCGAATCTATAATAGATGTAAAATAGACGTCTTTAAGATATCGCTTGCTCTCTGGGATAGGTTTTGTACTCTAAATTCACCTTTATGCAAATGAATTTCATCCTTTTGCAATTTAAAATTAATTAAACTTGGAAGCATCTCCCTTGAGTTCAGAAGAACTGTACTGTGACGTTAGTCACACGTAAACAGTGTCATTACTGCGAGATAAACATAATACTCAATACGTTTCAATAAATACATATGTTTGTACTTTCATTTTTAAAATTTGTTTATGAGAAAATGGCTACATTAAATATGCATACATATCTGCACACAGTGTTCATACATTACAAAATTAATGAATTGGTAATTAGTTTTAAATAAGTATTTTTTTATGTACGTCTTTGAAATAACCAAAATTTTGGATTTTTTAACAATTAATTTGCATTTAGTTTGATTATGTTTATTACAAAAACTTAAAAATACTTCATTCATGAAAGGTTAAATTTGACTTGCAAAAGGGTGTATCTGACTTGTGCAAAAGGGTGAATTTGGAGTGCAGAAGGGTGAATTTAGAGTAAGAAACCTGTACACTATGACCTTGACGTGACCTTAACATTAAGGTATGCTTCAGTTGTTGATATTAGCTTCCCCCTCATCGTTTCCGCCGTCTACTATACCATTCCAGCACAATGCACACCCGCCAACGTCCCCCACTAAGGCCGTAGACCACGGTGCCCGTGCCGTAGGCTGGTCTGATCATCAGAGAGGGGGTATCGAGGGAAACTCGTAGGTACCACGTGAAGCTCCCACTACGCGCTACATGTCTTCCGCGATTGGCCGAATCGCTTGACGAAGGCAGCAAATGAGCGTTGTGAGTGTGACTGCAACAGAGTGATGTAACGCTACACGTCTTCCGCGATTGGCCGAATCGCTTGACGAAAACAGCAACAGAGCGATGTGGCGACCCTGAGCTCCAATATCTAGCGTTCCCGCCCCATACCGATGCGTAAGAGCGTAAGAGTGGGATCCGCAGCATTGTGCGTCAAGAGTGGGGACTCACCGTTCCCCTGCACCCCACTGACGAGATTTTGTGCCAACTTTCGGCGGACGGATAATACCTGTATTCCCCTCGATTTTCTCTATCTGGCGACACTGCGTTGGAGTACGCTCATGATGCTGGAATGGGATAGTGGAAGGGGAAAAGGAGGAGAGGAAAAATCGACCAGTTTCGGTCGATTCTGGCGGCACTGCTATGAAGGAAGGACGCGCTTCGTCCGTCGCAAGTAGTGCGCAGACTTCGTGCATCGGAGCCGCGAGGAGCACCACCGAAAGGAAGCTTGGTGGGGGAAGCAGGCGTTTGAGGGGCTCCACCCGTTTAGGGTGGACCTTAGCTATACCTGGTGAAATTTTTCTTGCGTGATTTTTTTCACGCCCCTCTCCCTAAAATTCTGCCATTGGGTAAGAAAATAATTCCTGCAAAAGATAAAGTTGCTCGTATAAGGGAAGATGTGCCACATTGACGTTGAAGTTGCAAAAAACAACAAATATTCCCATTCCTATAAAATTTCATGTTTTTCGCAACTTCAACGTCAATATGGCACGCCTTCCCCTTATCCGATCAACTTCATCTTTTGCAGGAATTATTTTCTTATCCAGTGGCACAATTTTAAGGAAGAGGGGGAGGGTGCGTGAAAAAATCTCGCAAAAAAAATTTCATCAGGTATAGCTAAGGTCCACACTAATGTAGCACATCTTCCCGACGTCCGATTGATCTAAAACTTTGGTTATATCATTTTTTCATGAAATGGAACAATATTGGGGGGAGTCGTGCCCGAACTTTCGTGGTCGAAAAGTAAGATCCACCCTAGTAAATACTGTCCAGTGAAAGAATGTAAACTAGCGGGACGGGAACGGAGCAAGAAGGGCATTGCGGACGCTCCGCCCGATCACCACTTTTCGACTGACGCGTAGCTCCCGCCGTTCATAGGCGTAGGAACTCCAGAAGTTTCTCGATCGGAGGCATTCTCAAGGAATACCCCCACTTTTCCCGCCCGCGTGTCTCGCTCCCCGTAGCGGCCGTAGCGCTCGGAGCAACTACGATCGAGCAACCTCTGGACATGTCTGGCGTAGGAACAGATATTGCTACCATGCATTTCTACTATGACAATTTGTAAATAACTAATAACGCGCGCGCGATTTTATTCTGTGGCCAGTTATCCATCGGTCACAAATAAATACTTATTTACTCACTATACCTTATCGATCAAAATAGCTGGATAAGATGGTCAAAATTGCCCTTGAGAAGTTCTGCAGTGACAACATTTATATTTTTACAGTACCGATATATTGTTGTTGTTATTGTTCATGGATTTTTCAAATTTTATGGTTTGGTGCTCCGTAGTTAAAAAGAATAAAAATCGATTTTTTCTACGTCTTTTCCGCGAAGAACTAAGTTAACTTTACAATTTTTACGTTTTATTTATTCGGTAAGTCTATTAGGCACTGATAAACCGTGCACATTTTATAGAAGTAATTAAAAAATGAAATCAACTTGACAGTTAGCTAACTCTTGGACTACGCCGAAGACGCAGACTATGCCGACTACATACGTCGACTACGTCAATGGATTGCCGTCTGTCCGATATTGTCGAGCATTTCGATACAATTGCGATTTCGGGCCCAAACCAACAATTTCGGGCAGTTTAACACCTTCAAGCAGTCCGACTAATGCAAGCGGCTCATCGTGTATTCGAAATTTAAATTATACATATAATTTATTCTTAATATAAAATGAATTGTTTCTATAGTACACTACCAATTACCAAGCGTTTAGTCTACTATAAATAATGTAAATAGTAAATGCGTATGGGAAAGGGAAACTAATTTCTATGCACAAAGAGAGAAACACAAAAAGTTGTAGGTTGTAGATATCTTTTATCTTTTCTAATTTCTTTTCTTTCTTTCTATTATATGTATATAATGATATATGCATTATATATGAAACATATAAACTATAAACTGTACGAGATATTGTATATTTCATAAAGGAAAGAAAATATAATTCATACAAATATAATTTACCTTCTTGTATGTCCGCCGATATTTTACTTCTTATTTGCGACTTCAAATCTGTATACATATTTGGAATTAGTACCCGTGAAAATGTCCGCGTCCGACTGGATATTTGATATCACGGTTCCGCGATATGTAAGTGATCTGTAAGTGTTGTATATGTAAGTGTTCAGTGATTTACACTTGTCGCGCTTCCATGCTAGTGAGAGACAACACGATAAATTTGACGTTTTGTAACAGTTTATAATTTTTTTGCTCTGTAACTGTTTAGTGAATCCTAATAAATTTTGAACATAATTAATTACATAATGTTGACTACATATAAAAAAAACTGGAGTTTCTAGTTGCGTTTTTTCAAGGTTTAAATAGGATTTGAAGTGAAATTCTATGAATTTTCCATAAGAAGACATGTTAAAATGCGAAAACTGTAAGTTGCTATAATTCTTAAACAGTGCAGTGAATCGAACCCAAACTTTGGTAATTGCATTAATTTAGTAAGAATTATATCTTGTCAAATTTTCAGAAATGTTATTGCGTTTTTATATTACCTCCAGAACATCCTTAAACTGCCCGAAATTGTTGGTCTGGGTCCGAAATTGCAATTGTATCGAACTGTCCGACAGTATCGGACCATCCGACTGTATCGGACTACCCGAGCGTTCGTTTGTCACGAACGTCCGACTTTTTCCGAGCCCAACCGAGTCCGAAATCTCGGACGTCCGCACACCTCTAATTGCCGGTGATCGCATCGCTCGCTCTGTCCCGTTTGTTTGTATACATCTGACTCGCTCTCCGCGGCACGCGCCCGCGGCCACGCGTCTCGCTTCCCGTGGCGGTCCTATCGATAAGAAATTGCGAACGGCTGCGGCCAAACTTTCGCATCGTCGACGCTTTCATTGTATGTAACGCCTTTTAGAAAATGAACGTCTTCATTCGCCTCTTATACGTTAATTGGATACGAATTGAACAAATCGAAGCTTCGAAACCTTCGACTTCCGAAGGAAAGTAACAGCCCTAGTACACACACAAACACGAACGCAAGCACATGAGTGTATACAGTTTCTTCCATTTGTGACCTTGTATGGCGTTGAAGGTCATTATGTCGTATACGAATGCTTTTTTGGCACATACTTTCATATGATGTAAAAAATACATAGGATTCGATTTCAAAGTAACATGAAAAATTTTCAGATTAAATTTAGCATGAAAAATATAAAAATTTACACTGAAAATGTGATATCAATAACGGTTTTTATATCTGCCTCAATGATTTGTGAAATATTCCTCCTGTTTCCGTCAGTTCGCAGGTTGAAAATGTCGAAACCAATGTTCTAAAGCTCATGATCAGACTCCGGATGTTTACGCAAAATAAAAAGTTTGTGCATCAATTGCAAGTCGCTGGAGCTACATGTAAATTTATATTCTTCATTAATACTATCAAGGTCTTTTGATATTTTCACTGTTTTAAATTGCACTGTGCTCATTTTTGTTATCTCTATCTCTATATGGTATATAGTATATAATAAAATCTGGGGTTTGAGCCATTAGAAGCGGTGTTTCTTCGGGAAGATCTTAGAGTAAACCGCATTCGAATAAATCCATTGGTTCCAAAGTTGTGACGTCATTAGTGACCAAAGACGACTTTTTCGCCCTCTTTTGGGCACGTTTCTGCTTATAATTTTTTACAGATAGCACCTATTTTCAATTTGAGTTACTCTTTGGGAAAGGGAGAGAGAGGGAGAGGGGGAGAGAGGGGGGAGGGAGACGGGAAGGTGTGAGAGAGAGGGATAAAGAGAGGGAGAGAGGGAGAGTGATGGAGAGGGAGAGAGAGAGAGGGTGAGGGAGAGGTAGAGAGGTAGAGAGAAAGAGAGACTAAACTTTATCTATATCTGTACTCTATACAGGGATTCTCATAATTCCTGCACCCCCCCGGAAATGGGAGAAAAGTGCGTATAAGTGAGATTTTATCGAAATTGCCAACACAGTGCGAAGTGCGCCCGGAGTAAATGCATAAAATCCGAAGTCTACTCATGATAGTTGCCAATACATAACAGTTGCTCCACTTTTCACCTTCATTATTTCATGTGGTACTAACTTTGTTCATTTAAAATGAGTTTGCGTACGCGAGAATGTCCAGCGATTTAATTAAAACGCATTTGTGTTTGTTTTATTACATCATCTTTCACACGAAAAATTAATTAAACCATTCTTAAAGATGATGATTTCAGAAATTGAAAGTATTTTTCT
The DNA here is from genome assembly GCA_028455605.1 of Lasioglossum malachurum. Taxonomy (NCBI): domain Eukaryota; kingdom Metazoa; phylum Arthropoda; class Insecta; order Hymenoptera; family Halictidae; genus Lasioglossum; species Lasioglossum malachurum. Next base: position 14,790,349 of record CM052319.1, read on the forward strand.
TTTTTACTATTTCTCGGTGTCCCCACAAATAAATGGGGTGACCTTTTAGCTGCAAGTTCGCTCTAATAATAAAAGTCACCAGCATTGTGCGGCTCTATATTTGCATAAAGTTGTCGATGCTTCGTTATACTCATTGCTAGACACTGAATGGCACGGTTAAAGACGAGAAAACTTGTAACAGTTCTTCTATTGGTTGCAAGATTTAGTTCAAGTTAGGAATAAAATCGATTCCTTCATTATTCACGAAGAATGAATAAATTATTCACGGATAGCGAATATTTATAGAGTAGCAATAAATATAATCATCAATTATTTGTTACTCGAAGTTTTCAAATAAATTACCAATTAACAAAGTACTTTTTAAATGTACCTTATTTAAAGATGTACAAACTAGCACCTTAGAGATTTTACCTCGACAACTTAGAGAAGTACCTCGACATGAAGGGGACTTCAATTTTTTAAACGGAATGCTATGTATTTCTTTTGATCGTATGAAATCGTGGGTCAAGACAAAATCATCCGTATACAAGTCAATGACCTTCAAGGTCATACAAGGTCAGAATCTTTTCTGAGAATCCGATGAATAAACATTTATTAACCGACCATTTTATTGTTCAATTTTTCGCTAACAATGATTTTATAACCATACAGCTGTTACGTTCTAAGGTGGACATAATTATAGATTTAAAGAGATTATTGATAGATTTTATACAATGAGAATAAAACGCAGTTTTGAATCTACCTGCATTCACCGGCTTCGGTTCGGGTAATTGAGGATTTGTTAAATTTTAATTGACTTTGATCTTGGAATTGGAACGGAGAAATTGAAGATGGGTAAACTCTTTAAAAATAATTTGAAATTTTGATTTTGTATAAAAATGAACAAAAATATATTCTATTAAACAAATTTATTGTACATTGAGTTATTAAAATCTTATAGTAAATTGTTAGTAATTACCGATACGCAGATTGTTTCGCTCGCAAATTGTATTTGATGTTTCAGGATCTTGGGCTGTTCTTTACGTTGATTTTTAGATGATGATGTTTAACAATCGTTGATAAATAATAAATTCCCAGCGGGTTTACACGCTTTCTTTTTGTATAAAACTTCCACTTCACTAAACTCTTTTGAACTTTTTTATCTTTGACTGCGTTTACTAATCGTGGTTTAATGTGTACTGTGTAATATGTAATGTGTAATGAGCTCCTGATGATGAGCTGTCCCTTTTATAGGTTGATCAATCCATTGTTCTCGTAGGTGAGTGCGTTTTAGTCTCTTTCTTCTTAATCGTATGCATTGCATCTTTTATATTTCTCTTGGCCGGATCTTATTACTCTGTGCGTCTTCCTAAATTAGGGGAACGCACCATTTTCTTAGACTTATTAGTCCTGAGGTGACTACATTATCACCAATTCTTTTTAATCGTTTTCTTCGTAATTGCTTTCTTCTAAATTGTGCACATTGTATTGATCGGAGTACAATCTATTGCTCATCAATTCTGCCGAAAATCCTCACACTCTTCAGTGATGAACAGACTTCAGCGAATATTCGCTCACGATTTATTTTTAGAACTTGACACAATAAAATAAATCTCGCTATGATCTTAATTTGTTCAATGAAGATTCAAAATGAGTTTTCTTAATTCTATCGTACGCAGTGTGGTATAATATACGATAGTTTGACATCAATTATAATATTTGATATTTTATTTCTCGTACAACATTATTGAAGCAAGTATATGAAAAGATATTAAGAAAAATGTATGTCATGCTTGATTTTATCATCAATTATTATTATCGGCTAAACCACTAGACGTGACACAGCACTGAAAACCAATGAAAAGAATAAAAGTATTTTTCGTTTTCTTTCAATGAAAATGTTTTGTCTTATTTTAGTATTTTATCTTTGGATACCTACTCCATGTTTGGTACAAATTATGCGTTTTTAAGGTAATCTCATCTTTAGAATTGTTCGTAAAATTAGAAACATAAGACTGTACTGAAAATTCAGCAAGAATACATGGCTAAACGATTGATTCGACTGATTTATGAAAATAATAATAATATAGTACTATTTCATATTTCATTACTTTCCTGTATGGAAATGCGTTCATTTTTTATAAGTACGCAATCCTAAAAGACTATGTTTTAGTTTATTAAACAATGTTTTAATAGCACTTTCAGTTGTTAGTATTCCATCTCTAGAAATCACAGGGATTTTGCTGTGTTATCCGTATTCTAAGAGTATCACCATCACCTTAACTTAACTGATAACTTAGTCTAGTGTCATCCCAATGGCTAGGTCCACATTCTGGAGCTCTCCTTATCACACCTTGCCATGCACGTGCTATTTCACTAACGATGTGTGCGCGCTTTGTTCAAATGTGTGCGAACCAATGCGAGTTTAACAAACTTGGATGGAGTAACGTATTCGAAGTTTACCACAACCTCACGAACTTAATTACAAAACTATGTATCAGCACAGCTAACCTGTCTTTATAATAACCTGATCCCCAAATAAAAATACCACACTGGAAAATGTTACTTATTATATAACACGTTTCTATTCCATTAGAAAAGTTTCCTCAAGAAACTTAGCCCAAGCACTTAGTTTCTTAGTAGAATTAAAACGCAGATATGGTTGTTTCACAGTAAGTATTACAGTAATTCTTCTATAGTCGCAAAAAGGTTGTACACGTTGAATGCAAAAAGATATCCCCTCCACTGTAGTAATCTGGTCTCGGCTCGGGTATATCAGTGTGAACCACTACTAATCCAATTACAAAACTTCTTTACATTTCATTATTTCTTTACGGGACTTTCACCAATATATTTGTGGCATTTTTCTGATTAAAACGACACTAAACACGATATAATTTCAACTGTATTTAGTGGTTTAATCGACGACGAAAATTTCGGGCGCAAGGAAGGACAGCGTGTGGGAAAGAAAGAGACGCGTAGAGTCGGCCGCGCGCATTCTCTCTTTACACGTGCTGTCCGTTTCTACGTTTGGCTCGGTCTTCGAAGCTCAAGAAAATAGTGACTGTCTACGAACTGTGCAAACGAACCTCCCCGAGGCTCTTGCGACTATAGAAGATTTACTGTATAATGTACAGGGTGACTCAGTAAAACTTACTTTAAAAATGTTTCAAATAAAATTTGTTGTATCCGAGAGGGGATGCATTAGAAAATTAGAAACATTAGAGGAACAATAGAAAAACAAAGTTCGATGTTTTAAGGTCTTATATTTTCTGAGATATCATGGTGACCTTGAATTTTTCAAATGACACCGTATACTATTCTGTTGTTGACACACACACGTACACACGTACACACACATGTAGTGGACATGGTGCGTGGAAAGAGGGACTTTTCGGACGCGGAA